>JAOUZG010025578.1:5553067-5587157 GCA_026289955.1 Argiope argentata
ACATATACACTTATACTACAACACTCATACTGCTTACACACATCCACTTATGCTACAACACTCATACTGCTTACACATATACTACAACACTTATACTAATAACTCATACTACAACACTTATAGATGAAAAAATAATTTCGCATAAATATGTCATATTTTTTCCCCACATAAATGCAAACATGTTTATTTTTAAAAGTCAGCGAGAGTGGTTTCAAAAACTTTCCCACGTTCTAACTAATAAATATGGTATTTCCTCACCCCCGCATAAAAATTCTGAATCTTAGACAAGAACCAAGACACTCCAATGTCCAAAGTTTTACTTTAAAAAAAAATATTCATTTAATCTAGCTTATCACATGAGCGTTTTGTTCTTCTTAATATAGAAAAGAAATCCGAATATTCATTTTGGTCTTTTTTTCCTACCAATTACGCTTGACAAAATGTTATATATAATATTTTATCAAGTATTGTATTATATCTATATAATTATATATAATAATACTTAATAAAATATTATATTATAAATAAAGTATTTTATCAAGTATATCATTATATTTACAACTTATAGAATTTATATATTTTATTTATTTGTCAAATAGGAAAATGCAACTTTTTAATCGATTTACTTGCATCTCTAGTCGTAAATCTGTTAATGTCACTGATATCGGAAATATGTCAAAATATCAAGTAAAGATAAGGTTTTATTAACCCACATTACGTCACTGAACTCTAAAGACAATATAGTTTTTTTTTCTCAAATTATCGCAAATGATAAGTATAAATAAATGGCATCCAAACCGTTGTATGACTTTTTTGGCCTTTCAGTTTATTGGAATTTTTTAAAAATGGATAAACAAACTGTTTTCTTCCTTGGCATTCAAGTCTCTATATCCCTTTTGCTACGCCACTAGTTGAGGAGACGAGAAAAAAAATACCATACCCAGAGGCAACTTATTAATGAGGCCACAGAATGAAAAATATAAATATGCTCGGCACTAGTTCTATGAGGGGCGTAGATCATGTTGGCTTATATTAGAGGTTTAAAAAAATATGACGAGAGGTTTTTAACAATAATTTTTTAACAAAACTAAAATCAGGTTCCTATCTATTTTGCTACGCCACTGGAAATATGTCTAATTTTCTTCTGAATGAACATAGCTTGTCAAGCAAATATTTACAAATATTTTACACACATTAACATGTGTCCTTCTAATACCAGCAAAACAGTCTAGCCTCGTTCTTTCAAGGCTAATTTTCTCCGCAAATCAGGAGACGCGCAGTCTCTTTTCTCTTTTCTTTCCCCCAATTTCCCCCTCTCAATGGACGACCTGACGTCATCAGTGCGCTGATATGATGCGCAGTTCTGTTGGATGGTATTTATATTGCGTTTTTAAATTCATTTATGTTAAAAAAATGAGGAAAATCAGAAATACAGAGGTTTTACAAAAAGTATGGAGTTTTCTGAGAAATGAATCACACAAAGTATAATAGATTCATCTTTTGTCTATAGAAAATTTAATAGGATTGCATAATATTGGATAGACTTTAGTAGACACCACTATAATATGTTTTAAGAAGTTGCACCTTCTATGAGGCCCTATTATAGAAAATCGCGCAGTTCGGTAAATTTATTTGTTATAAGAATACTTCTTGTCTTTTACAAGAAAAAAAAACTATCAAATTTATTTTATAATGAAAAAAACCATCAAATATTTGATGAAAGAATAAAAATAGCTTTAATTTCCTTGTAATAATAAAATGTGTTGTAGCAAAATATGCATATAAATATTATAAAAATTAGTACAAATTTAGTTAAAATTTTATAATAAATAAATTGGTTTCATTAAAAATGTGATTTTTAAGATGGTGTAAAAATTATTTTTAGGCAATAATATATTATAATTTGAGATAAGGGAAAATGTAAAATCATGGTAAAATGCAAACAATATTTTTTAATTAATCAAATTTAAAAAATTGGACCTAGGTGCACATTTTTCCATCTTAAATATATGCGTGCAAAATTTTGTAGCTCTAGGTTGAACCGTCTTGTATTCAGAGGTCAACAGACAAATATTCTTTTAAGATTAGTAGATTTATGCTGCGTAAATAAAATTCGTGAGCTGAAGATTTTCAAGCTTACATATTATGCAAGATTTATTAATCACGTAACATGAAAGTTTATTATATTCAAACATTACAATTAACCCACTACTCCGGCCCACCCAAAGGCATTCGGAGAAAACTTAATGGCTGGGAAACTGCGACAGCAGCAAGGCTTTAGTTATTATTGAGACTTAAGAACTAAAACCGGCCACGGCACAACCCTTCCCTTGGGAAATACGTCATAGACAGGAGATAGCCAATCTCCACCTTTTCCTATATCCACCAGGCTGGTGAGAACAACCACAACATGCAATCAAACATAAAAGAGAAAATTGATTCAGGAAAAAATACAGTCATACCTCCTTCAGCAAAAGCATCCCATAACGAATAATGTGTATAAAAAGCAACACAATATGTAAAAAAAAGGTTCTCTTGTTGACCGATGTTTCGCAGAACAAAGATACATCGCGGCATCATATGCAGTATTGACTGATAACAGTCTGTGATGAGAACCTATTAGATCATTATTTCTGCATTTAAGAAACTATAGTCGGATATCCGGCTTTCTGGCACAGAGGTAGCGTGTCTTCCTCATTTTCTGGGAGGCCCGGTCAGGGCATGGTCGTTCTTCTGTGTGCTATCTGTAAGATGTGTGACTGTGCCACCCTGTAAAAAAGGGCTGTGCAAACAAATGTGATGAATGTGTAGCTAAGTCGTACTCTTGGCCCTAGTTGGCGCTACTTCACTTTCGACTTAACTCTGCTGCTGTATCAGCGAGGGGTTTGTCCAGGGCAAGTGCCATAAGTAACAGCAACAACATAGTCGGATAGCTTTGTCGAACGCGACCCTGAGCAAGTATTTGTGAAATCTTAATCGATGAAATTGTGTCTCTGGCCAGTATTATGAGTCTGGAGATTGATAGCAATGACATTGATGCAGCAGTGGAAAGAAGAGTTTTCATATCTTTATTCTGTGTCGCAGGAAAAAGTTGGCAATGAGGTTTGGTCGGAAATAAGAGAAATTATAGCCTCAACAATGCAACAATATTCCAGTGAAATAACGAAGATGTTGAAATCATGAAACACTTTTGTATCGCCGTTGGAAATTCAGGCTGTAATATTGTGTGCCATTTCCGTCAGATTTCGTTGTGAAATTAAAAACAATTGCCTTTAGAAAACTTTTTTTAATAAAAAAAATATACATTACAAATAATAAATTATATAATTATAAGTTTGAGTACTATTTAGAAAGGAATGTATTGTATGAAAAAGATGGTTTCGCTTGACGAGAAAGATTCGGGAACGAATTATACTTGTTAAGAGAAATTCCATTGTGCTGTTGTTGTATCTTATGGCACCTTCCAAATGAACAGTGGCAGATTTAAGTCGAAAGGAGCGTCTCTTGTTTTTTGAAGTAGTGACAACTAGGGCCAAGAGTACGACTTAGCTACACACCCACCACATTTGCTTGCACAGCCTCTTTTTACAGGGTGACACAGTCACACATCCCACAGATAGCACACGGAAGAACAACCCTACCCAAGCCGGGACTCAAACCCAGGGCTCCCAGAACACGGGGAAGACGCGCTACCTCTGTGCAAGAAGCCGGCAGAAATTTCCTTGTACCATTGAACTGTAAAAGCTAAAAAAACGGGAGAAAAAGATATTCTTCTGCAGATTAAAATTCATTTAATCTATATATAAAATTGAATATTCCATTTGTTCGAGCCTTATACAACTCCAAATTCCTCGAAAAATTCAAATAAAATGTGTCATACACTTTCCATAATATTTAAAATGATTAAACGCGCCATTAAAATTTTGCTTAAAATGAAACAGGAAAGATAATACGTTTTCGACCTATAACTTTAGAACATCTCATTGCAGAAAAACTATTTGTATATCAACTTAAAATTTAAAGAATTAGCTCTTTAAGACTTTGATTTTATAAGTATATAAATTTTAGAAGATTTTTTTAAAATTTGTTTTTCAAAATTGATTTAAAATGTATCTTTCACTATTTTTTGTCAAAATATCAAACCTATTTCTCTGTATAAACACATTTATTCTATTCCCCACACACTTTTTTTAGTGTTAAATTACTTCCTTCAAACTTTTTTATTTGTATCATATGGAATGAAATAAATATTTCGATATATATGACCAGAAACTTATATAAATGATATGGTTAAATACAATTGAAGTTTATTTTGGTTGTTTGGCCTAAGTGGTCTTATATTTTAGCACTTACGTACAGCCGACCACCCCTCTACTACTAAAAGAAGAAATATAGATAAGATATTTTAGCACTATTAAGATTTTAATTCACCCAGTCGACATATTTCTTTTAGTTCAAATTCTTTACATAAAATTTCATTTCGTCTGATAAGTTTGTCAATATTTTAAAATATGTATCAATGAACTTATCCTCTAAGCCAATTCCTTTTCTAATTATAGATTTTCAGCCTCCTTAAATTGAGGAATATCTAGAACTGAAATGATAAATACATGAGAAAAAAAATTGCCTTTTCCTATATCTAAAATTCAGTCATCCTTTCCCTTTCCCACCTCTCTATGTAAACCATTGTTGATATATCATTAAGGTTAAATGTTAAGGTCAAAATGTTAGCTTTTAAATATTTGATTGTAAATTATTCGTAACTGAAATATAAGAGCTTCTGAAGTGGAACAAATATTAGCGTGTTCAAAGCCAAAGGTATTGCCAAAAAAAAAATCAATTAAAAATATTTTCTGAATATATTTTTACTTATATGCGTATTGGTATTCCTCAAAGCACATGCTGCATTTCCCTCTATGAAAATATTTATTTGAGCAATATTTTTATTTGTAATTACAGGTTCTATTTTTCGCTCATTAGTTTAATATTTACTTGCTCATTATTTACATTTGTAATCGCAGGAATTATATCTTTAGTAACAGTCGGTATGATGGAATCGACCCATATATTTGAGTGGATTGTTATTGAAAATATAATCTCTTATTATCAAAAAAAAAAATCCTCTTTTAAAATATGCACCTAATTTATCATAATAGCAAAAACCAAAAACTCACTAGGAGATATTCTATTCAATTTTTCTCACACCACATGGTTTAAAAATATGAGAAGATGAATAACTGTACGTCTAATTATCCGGATGGACATCACCGGAGTTTTACTTCTCTCTTTCAAACCAACAAACTGACATTGAAAATATTCTCGAGCACTGTTTGACAAACTCAATTCCTAACACAAACTTTAGAAGTAAGCTCACTTTCAATCACCAAAAAGTTTCGTCTCTTTAAGATTTGGGGGGGGGATTTTATATAAGCGCTATTTACAAATTTTTCTTCCTTCATAGAAGCTTTTTGATATCTACTAACTGTGACTCTCTGGCCTGAAGGGATGATGATCTTTACTGCTAAAAATCTCAGTTTAGCAATTCCAATCATAATAAAAGCAGTTATTAAGATTTCAATGTGCGATATAATATGTATTAAATCAAGGGACTGTTATTCGATACTAAAGAGTCTTTCGTTGTCTTCTTTTGACTGTTCATTTTTTAAAGAAGTTAGTACGAATTAAGAAATTCAACACTCCTCCAGAAGCCATTTATTCCGAGAAATCTTTATAAAGTCGGCGTCCTGGCATAGAGGTAGCGCGTCTTCTCCATGATCTGGGCATGTCGGGTTCGAGTCCCGGTTCGAATATGGTTGCTCTTTTGTGTTCTATCAATGTGTATGTGCCCCTCCCCGTAAAGAGGGGCTGTGCAAGCGATTGTGAGGAGTGAGTAGCTAAGTCGTACTCTTGGCCCCATTTGGCGCTACTTCAAACCAAGAGACGCTACTTTCAGCTTAAAACTCGATGATACCTCCACGAAGATTGTCCATTGCAAGTGCCATCACCAACAATCTTCATAAACGTATATGGGTCAAATCTGGGGTTGAAATTGTCTTTCATCAGAAATCTTTTGATTAAAAATAATTACTATTGAGTGTTCGTAAAACTTCTCAAGACATCCCAATGTAAAAATTGTAGAATGTAAAGGCATAAGTATTTAGATTTTAATTACTTATCTATAAGACAGATGATCGCAAGCGAAGATGAGGATATAACGGTTAGTGCCTATAAAACAATAGTAATAGTTCGAAAAAAACTTGAAGCCAATAAAAGTTATAATTTAGCAATTGGTATATGATTTAAAAGTTTAGCAATTGGTAATTTGATTGAAAAAAAATTATCGTTTCATTTTTTTTTCAAGAACACATAAAGTTAAAATTAAAAATGAGTGTGTTTTATAACTATAATTTTTTTTCTGCTATCGGAATTTTGGAAGGATTAAATCAATTGACTGGCGATTTGATAACATGGTTCAGTGCACAGAATTTCTTAAATAAATGTTTTGTTTTATTTGTACGGGAAACTTTTCAATCTAATTTGGAAGATTAGGAAGTCACAAAAAGAGAATCACTTTACATAGAAAAATCAAATATACCTCGCTGATTAGATTTTGGGATCCATTCAACACCTTACAGAGGATAAAACAATGAGATATCGCAGTATGGATAAGACTACCTTAGTCAGAGCCTGACTAAGGCAGAAGCACATGGGCAGTTCCTCCGGGCCCCAACATCAGAGAGGGGCCCAAAATTAAATAGAAAGTTTATTTTGCGTTTACTTTTTCGGTGAAATTTTTTAACGTTGATTTTAAAAACAATAAGACAAAAGGGGCCACAAAAAAGTTTTTGCCCTGGGCCCCAATTAGGCTAAGTCGGGCCCTGACCTTAGTCAGATGATGCGCGCAATAGCATCTAATTTATGACTCTGAAGACATTAGAGGTGATTTCATGCCACTTATTTAAACAATATATAGATAAAATATATAGCAGTTTATTTTATTTCTTAATTTTTTTTTACATATTTTGCATATCTTTCTTTACATTAGTTCCCCCTTAAAAATTTTGATTTTTCATAAACTTGACATTTTCTACATATTTTGTACCGAAATTCGCATGTATATTTATAAACTCCATAATAAATATATATGCGATAATTTAAACTAGAAGAACCAACATAAATCAGGAAAAAAAATTAAATTATTGAACCCTGAGTTCTTCCCTCGAATTTTTTAGACAATCAGCACTTCCTTTTCATTTTTTCATCCCCTGAAAGTAAAGCATATAAGAGAATTGTTGGGAGGAAAGTAACAAACCCCCGAAAGTTACGGCAAATTCTACAAGCGCAAGTTCTCTCTACCTTATTTGCACACGTAATAACCCAATATATCAAGTTTTGTGCTTTGCAGTAATATAAATAAACTAAGTATGAATTTTAGGTACCTGCCTTTCAGCAGATTAGGGCTAAATTTTAATTAAAATAAAAACTGCAAAATTAGTTATAAAATTACTGTGCACCAAATTTCACTTATTTAAATCATTACATTTTATCATGTCAGTACATGATATGGTTTTAGGAATGAGGTTTTATGGCGTCAAAAAACCTATAGGCGAAAAATTGAAATTTTATTATCTACACGAGCATCTCAAACAATCAGTTTTTAATGACATGATGCCATCCCATTTATAAAAGCTGTGATTAAAAAAATGAATTAATGACTACAGCAAATAAAACCTAGAGAAATGTCATTTTGAGCAAGTGATTATATGAAATGAAATAAACAGGAAATATAATATTTTTTTAAACAATGAATGCAAAACAAAGTTTTTTATGATCGTTTGCTATACTAAAATTATTAATTCAATGGAACAATTAAAATGAATAAAAATATAATTTAACTTGTATGAGCACATGGTGCTTGGGCATTCAAGAAATTATGTTCTGACATGATACATTGAAATATGCATAGCAGAGTTCAATTTAATCTTTTTATTTGAATTATCATGCCCATAAACGTTCAGAAATTTAGACCAACAAATAATCCCGTTTTATCCCAAAACTTGCTCTGATGAATAATTCTGATGATTATTCCGTATACCAAATTTCATTCGCATACTACTTTCCATTTCTGAATTCACATGCTTTTGGATCGATTTCCCTTTCACTGATTGTATCCAAATTCTGGTAGATATTTACAAATTTAGTTTTAAGACTACGTACCAAATTTCATTGCGCTAGATCATTGCATTTTTTAGTTTACATCACAGATAGGCATAATCCCAAAGTAGATTTTTAAAAAAACCCAGGCAGAAATAAAATGTGGAAACCTTCTTCACTCTTTTTATTTATTTAAGAAAAAATTATTATATAAAGTACAGCAGGGGAAAATATAGTTTGTAATCATAAATCAAGATTGTATAGAAATACAGTAAGACCCCGCTTAACGCTGTTCCGTTTAGCGCTGTTTCGGTTTAGCGCTCTTTTATTTCAACCCGGGGATTCCACGAAATCGCTCGCAGCATACGGGGATTCCCCGAAATATTATGCAGCGATAGGTTTCAAATACGTGTCCGAAAGAATGTACTTGTATTTCTTGTTTGGTGCGGTATTGTACAGACATATTTTCATTATTGGAAACATTTGTTGACATTATTGTATTAATTTACACATTTAATACTATATTACAGTGTCAAATATTTTGATCTTTAGTTTTTTACTATGGGTGATAATGAAAAAGAAAAGAAAGCAACCAGAAAAAGCATTTCACTCAAGACTAAAATGGAAGTCATTAGAAGATTAGATTCTGGTGAACGTCAGACTCTAATTAGTGCTTCATTGAATTTGCCAACTTCAACAATAAGGACCATCATGAAGAATAAAGAAAAAATACTGTCATCGACAACTGCAACTAAGTCAAGCTCTGCAACTAGAATTACCCGTTCTAGAAATAATATCATAGAGAAAATGGAAAAATGACTGTCTATATGGATTGACGACGAAATTGACCGCAATATGCCATTAAGCCAATCTATCATAATGGGAAAAGCTAGAAGAATTTTTAATTACATTCAGGCTGATACAATTGACAAAAGTGAAACTTCCGTTGCTAGTCGAGGATGGTTTAATAGATTTAAATATCGAAATAACCTTCAACACATAAAGATTACAGGAGAAGCAGCAAGTGGTGATACAAAAGTGGCGGCTGAATTTCCAGCGATATTAAAAAAATAATTGAAGAAGGAAACTATCCTCCAGAACTATCCTTTTTTTAAAGAATATTCGCTTTGTTATTTATATTTTGTTTTTATTTTTGCAAGAAATAATAATGTGGTATTAATTTGGGCTTTAAGAAATAAATGTTTGGTTTTATTTTTATTAAAAAAACATACTTTTTAAATTTAATACCTAACCAATTTCCTAGCCATCTTCCCTTAACCCCAATATTTACATGTAAAGATAGCCTCGTTTAGCGCTGTTTCACATTACGCTCTACTTTAATGGAACGTATCCCCCGCGTTAAGCGGGGTCTTACTGTAATAATATACAAAAAATATTTTAATAATATTTTGCCTTCTTCAGCGACGCATTTCTTGTTTCACTGATATACCTATAAACTTTTATTGGGTTTTAACTTCTTTCTCTGGGTACATATTAAAATTAATATAAAGGAAATATGATATCTTATTAGTTGAACAAAAGTTTAGAGCAGATGAAATATATTCATCAAATAGAAAAGATCTCATTGGTGATACCTGAATTATGATATTATTGAGCCTACCTTCAAATAAAAAAAATCCTAAAAAATAATTTTTGTACAAAAACAAAAAAGAAATAATTTGAGTATAATTTTGTAACCACATTGGACTTCTTTTATTGCCATACAATTTTACTTTAATGCATTGGTACCATTAATTATTCAAAAAATTAATAATTTAAAAAAAGATTTAGCAAAATTTTTTAATGATAACATATATTGAAAATTATTGATAGATAACTACAGATTTTGAAATAATTACATTAAATAATGAAAAGGTATACGTTATATCAAATACTTAAATTTTTCAAAAAAATTATTAAATCAATAATTTAAATGTTGTATTTGAAATTCTTTTTTATGTTATTCTGATAAGATATGAGTAATAAAATTTGCCAGAAGTATTATTATATTCTATAAAAATCGGAACATAATTCTTGTAAGGAAATTAAAATTTCAAAATCGCAATACAAATAACAAAAATACTTTTATTAATATGAATAAACATCTGGAATAGAAATAAATAAATAAGATTTGATCGCTGTTACAAATTTTTTATTACCAAAGTAGACTTAGTCTTTAATATTTCGCAAATAAAAATTTTACATAATTCTTAACACCAAATTACTATTTTTTCAATAAATTCTCACATGCTTTAACATTTATTAACATTGTTGAAAAAAAGAGGGAAATTCAAATGCTTTATACGCCACTGCTGCCAGATGTCCGACGAATATTTCTATTAATTCTAAGGCAAGACAAAATATTCATACCATTTTTTTCACAGTGTTTTGTTTCTTTCCGAGATTAATTCGAAATATTTTTTCACTGAAAGCTTAAAAAAAGAGTTTAAACTATCATTATAATTTAAGGACACTTTAAAAAGAGAGTGGATGAATACTTGCGGTTGATACAATTTCTTTATTCATTCATTACAATTTCTGCCACTTTTTATAATTGTTTCAGAGCTCCAAAATTAATCCATAATTCATGAAAAGCGTAAATTTTGATTAAAATGTATTTAAGTTGAGTTTTCTTAAATTTTAGAGATTAATCAATTGTTGTAAGCTTTTTGTTATTTTTCCTTTTAAATTTGTGTGGGACGGCATCAGTAAAATTATCCTTGAGATATTGTAAACATTGACTGTAAATACAATTTTACGTATGTCACGAGATAGATTTACGGATTTTTCACAGTAATGTGACAACGATGTGGGTTAAACCTCAAGAAGTTGCTTTTGCAAGAACATTATGGTATTATTTGTCAATTATTAGTTGAATTTCTCTATTAAATAAAATAAAATGCGTATTCCTTCGAAACTTTATAAATACAAAATATCATATTTTCTCTTTTGCATCCGTTATATTTTTACATTTTATTAAAATAAGCATTTTATTTTCATGAGGAACTGTCAAATCTCATTTGAAATTTACTTTATTTAAAACAGCTTAATAAACCTGCAAAGAAATGAAATTTTGTCACAATACATTATTCAAAGTTAAATTAGTTTAATTTTAAAATTGCTGTAATTTTAAATTTTATTAATAATATTAATGCAGTTATTTATCCTTTTTTGCTGTAATTAATATACTTGATGAATTTTTCTGTGTGTTATAGGAATTTTTTGAACACAGCAAACTCTATTAAGTTTTTACCCTAAAATAGTGTACACTATTTTTTAATCAGTAGCAGCAGATTCTTTATACCAACAGTTTCTTTTTGTGTGGAAACTACTCTCCTTTGGAAGCCAGTTAACTCATCAGAATTAGTGGTTGTTGAAAATTTCAATTAAATATTTTACTTAACTTGCTATTGATGGCTTCTTTGGCAAAATATTTTCTAGATTTGATAGATATGTAACTCATGCTATTTTAAAAGTACTATATTGTTCCATTTATTGTGCAATATATCTCTTTAATTTTCTGTTATTTTATCAAAAATTTGAACTTTATATAACAAAAGTAGGAAGTTGAAACTAGAGTTAGAGTACTTTAAGTTTAAAAATTGTTTGAGAACCTCAAGAATTTTTTACATGAATTAAAATGTGAGAACAGAAAGCAGAATCATTTATTATTGAAATTTTATCTGTACTTCTGAATACTTTTAAAAATATATAATTTATGTAATAGAAGATTATTTAATAAAAATTACCCTGATTCAACAAATCAATTCTGTGCACTAAGATAAGAAAGCACTGTTCAAGTATATAGGAAGATAATATACTTTTTTTCATGTTTAAAAACTTTTCTTTATTGCTAACTTTTGAAATTAAATTTTTTTAAAGGTTTATTAAAATAATTCGTTAAATATATATCTAATCATTTTGGTAAAATAAGCTGTAATTTTATGCTTTTCAGCATCAACATTGGGAAGAAAAAATCAGGTTGAGATGTTAATGGTAACATTGAAAATAATTTTTTCACTTTGATAGTAAGGCATATTATGTTTGACATATTAAGAAAAATTTAAAAAGGGAACAAGAAATAAATTATATAGGTGAAAATTAGTGTAACTAAAGAAATATATTTTTAAAAATTTTAATATGAAGTAGAATTTATTAGTTTGATGTGATATTTTTGGAACAGAATACCAGAATTTTGATTACTTCCTATTTAATTAAATTCATTTAAGAAAGTTGCTCAGAGTGCAAATTTTTAATGTCTAAAATATATGTGCATCAAGTTTAATGGCTCTCAGTCAAATAATCTGACATGTAGAATGCATATGGAAATACACATTCATCTTCATTATTAGCAAGAATATGTGCGTTAATCAGAGGATGAAAAACTTATAAATTAGTTAATTAAAATTAAACTGTTAAATAGTAATTTATATGAAGCAGAGTCTCTTGGTGTATGTAAATACTTCTGTATGAAGTAGTAACTTACAAAATCTCGTATGAAATTTGTGTCAAATAAGAATTTCAACATTTCACTTATGTAACTGACATCACAAGATTTGTAATTGTAGTCTTACTCGTTTTTTGCATGTAATTTTTGATAAGAATGTTAAAATTACTTTTTTCATTGCTTTAATTCACCTCAAAGACTTTTATTATTGAGTTAAAATTTAAAAATAAGTCAAGAAATTCTTATTGATAAATAAGAAGAAATGTTATTACTTTTCCTGCAAATTTCAATGAACCATTTTAAGCCAGATTAATAGCAATCAGATTAATAGCAATTAAAAAATATATATATATATATAATTGTTATTGCTAAAAAAAACTCTTTATATATATATATATATATATATATATATATGGCAAAAGAGAAATGTAGTTCAAATTTTTTGGTCACTACTTGAGATCATGTTTATCTGCCAAGACATGACGATCATGTTTTGTTATTATTATCCTTTTATTTATAGTATTAAAAACCACCCATAAGTTAAATGAATAAGCAGTACTAATTTAACTGTTCAGCTAACTGGAACCTAGAAAGTTATCACAATGAGGTTTTGCCAATAATAATAGAGTGTAGAAAATTGTTCTTTGTACATTCAAGCAATGTAATTTTAGGGCAATTCAGGGACTGAATATTTTCAGGTTAATGGGATAGAGTATATTTTTTAAAAATAATATTTGAATTTTTAGGTGAAAAATTTATGCAATCTTTATTAGACTACACTGTATTAAGTACTTTTTTTTAACTAAAAATAATTTGTTTTTAGGATTGTCGAACATGCAAATCCTTTCTTCATTCTTCAGCAGAGGAAAGGATATGGCACAAAAGGTTTATCATCCCTTTTTGTGGGTACATTTGATAGTGTGTTTGATACAAAGGTGAATATTTTTTATAATTATAAGTCACACTGAGAATTTTTGTGATTGGTTATGCAAAATCTCTTACCTGTGACTTTTTTTCAATGGTTAAGTAATTTTCAGAAAGGAATCTCTTTGTAAATATATCTATATTTATATTCATTTTTTACATATGTTATTAAAGCAAATAATAAAATATTTGGTGCAAATAAAAATCTTTTTGGAGTGTTTTGTATATAAACATGTTTATTTAAAAAATATTAACATTTTATTGCAAATGATTTTGTATTAATTTCATAATTTTCTGATCTTATTAAAGTGAATAGTAAATGAAATAATATTCAAGATTTAGATTAATAAAATTTTAAATATCTTATAAAACAAGGTAATTATAGTTAAAGTCTTACTTTGAAATGGAAATAAAAAGAAAACTACTGGACCAAATGTCATTAAACTTTGTATATGTTTAAAGAAGGATATGGGATTTTTTTTTATTCCAAAAAGTTCATAAACTCACCACTGGGTGAAATTGGTATTGTATGCAATATTGTTAAACAAAATAAGATACATAGACACTGGTTTAAAATGTGTTTAATTGTTTCTGAAACAAAAGCATATATGGGGTTATGTAAAGCTGCACATTGCAATTAACTTTGGGCAGAAAGAAGTAAATGATTTAAATAGATGCTCTTTATACATCATTTGATTTTCCAGAAAAAAGTGAGTCTGTTTGAAGGAGTTCTATTGTTATGAATTGAATTAGTTTTTCATGCTTTTCTCTTTAAATGTTACTATGCATTCTTTGCAAATATATCATTAAATAAGAGATGCTAAGAGCTCTTGATGAGATTGCAGTAATGCAATTGAAATTGTTATCAGGAAAAGATAAAGACCACTATAAACCTGTTTTGTAATACATTTCAGAAATGATTAAATATATTTTTTAACACTGTCATCATGTCCTATTTTATTTAATATTATTATATTCAGTACCATTTCCCCTTCTGGCAATGAGTTTTTGAACTTTTTTTTTCGGTGGAAAAAAAATTTCCATGACTTTTTTGAAACTGTTACCAAGTTAGATAATATTTGGTTCAATAGTTTTCATTTGATGACTTTCCAAAGTAGAACTTTAATTATAACCACCCTATAATTTAATTAAATATAAATAATTTTATTATAAAAAGCTTAATTTTAACATTTATGAAATCATGCTTAGTAAAGATTTTTTTTTTTGGAAATTTTCTTTAATATGTCATCTTTTTTAAGTCATTTTAAAATAGCATTTTATTAAAAGAAGATACAGTGTTAACAATTACTTAGATAATATTTAAACACATTTAAAGTAACTGTAGAGAAATAGTTCCCTAGTTTGTGTTTGACATAATGAACCTATTTCTAAAATTAAATATAATAATAAAAAGGAAATCTCAAACAACTGTAATATTCTTTTTATTAATTATTAATGATATTTTGTAGCCCCTCCCTTTTCGAATTATCCTTCATTCTTCCTCTTCTGAGAAGAATCCTCGTAAGTAGTTATTGTATTATTAAGATATTGATTATTTTATAAAATTAAGATATTGATTATTTTATAAAATCTGACCTTTAACATTAGTATTGTTATGTGTACTGTTCTATGCACTACATGTTTTTTTATATAAATCTTAACTGTCTTCTTTTATATTGCATGGTGATTTTAAGCTAATTGCATGCATTATTTATTACTATTTAAATAATATCAGAATTTTTAAATTTGTGTAATTGTATATCACTTTAAAATAAAATTTGAGCAATTTTAAATTCTATTTCTATAAAATAATGGAAATTGAGCTCTTGCAAAGCATAAATATTAGTGCAGAAATGTCATTGAGCCTCCTCTGAATAATTGAGCACAAGTGAGATAATTATAGAACTTTAATTATCTGAATTATTAGTTGCATTTGGACATTTCATATAAATTTGGCCTACTGCCTTATTGATGGTAATGTAATTCATTTCAGATATGTTTTGTCTGTTGTTGAGGTATCAAAATAAATAAATAAATGATAAAACCAAAAAAATCTGCAATTGCAAAAATTATCATGTGTGAACATTATTTTGTCATAATTAGTTTCAGTCATTAAGTAGTTTAAACCAGCTTGAAAAAGCAATACTAGTAAAAGCAGGGCAACCTTTTAAAAACGCATCTGCTTTTAAAGAAACATACATTATAATAATGCAGTACTGACAAAAACATGTAAAAAAATATATATGATTAAAAGATGTTGATGAATATTGCCATTTATTCTTTATTCATTACCTACACAATTTTGAGCTTCAATTATTCAAAAAACTTGTGCATGAACAGCATCATGTCCTCACATGATAAAAAAATATTGAAGATTTTTATGAACATTATATATGATTTTCTCCTCTTTCTCCTTTTCTTTTTTTGAATTCTGATGTACTATTTTTTAAATAAGCTTATATACGGATTTGAAGCATTTACTTAATTTTTTGCCAAGTTCTTTTTTTAATATGTCTATGATATTATTTGACTTGCATATATTGTATTAAGTGTGAAAATTTAATTTCTTTTTAGTTATTGTAGCCAGTGCTTTTACCAAAAATGAAATAACAGACCACTGGGAGTGGTTGGAAAAAAATGTTGTTCCAACTTTGAGTAAGTTTCTTTTTCTGTTATATAAATAACCAGCAATAACTCAAGTTAATATTATTTTTTAAAAAAACTGCTATTGATCTCATGATGCTAAAAATAAAAATCCTGAAAATAATTCAGTGATGTAGATTTCCTCGCATCTTAGAGTAAAAGAAGAATCCTGTGAGATGTGCAGGTACAAGAGGGGAATGGGGGAGGGAAAAGGTTTTGTGTTCCATCTAAAATAGTAGACAATATTTTGTATTTTAGAAGAAATACTGCTAAAGATTGATCATATTTGAGAAGTTAATCAAGCTATATAGGATTGTATGAGTAAAAATGAAAATAAATCATCTAAATCTGTAGGTATAGTAGCTTAGGTATCTATTAGGTAATAAATTGGTTTATTTTTATAAACCATCTTTTCATTACTAAATTTTTACGTCCTTTAAAAAAACACCCTTAATTGAAAATAGTTATTTTGTTATCAGGAATTCTTGTATAAAGTCACTATTATTAATACTAATGTAACATAATTATACTGTGATACATAATAACTGCAATACATGCATACATACTGTCCAACCAAGAATATGTTTATAAAAGAATAATATATACTATCGTGGAAGTTGTCACATATATTATGTATTATATGAATGTTATCATATTTTATTTATTACTAAAAATAGCATAATATGTTTATATTTATTGCTATTAAAGAATATCTATATATATTAGATGAAACAGCAACTGCCAAATGTTTTTTTAAAAAAGAAAAAAGAACTGTACAACATAAGTTTTGATATATATATGTCAAGTTACAACATTTAATAAATTTAAACATTTAATAATTAAATAAATTTAATTTTAACAAGTTTAAACATTTAATAAAATGTTAATTTTTTTATGAATCATTTAGTAAAATAGCTGTATACATGAAAAGGTGAAATATATATATACTCTATTCATTATTATGTGAAGTATTCTATTCCACTTAGGCATAATACTAATTTATTAATTTTTAAAAATTATATTACTATGATTTAATAAAATAATAAGATTAATTAATTTTTTATAACTATGCATGAAAAGGGCTAAAGAAAAAAAAATACTTATTTCAGATACTATAAATCTTATAGCATTACACTGTACTAAACAAAAGACTAAAACAATTATTAACTTCAGAAAAGTATTAAAATATGTAAATTTCTTGCTTCTATATTTTTGTTTTATTTATTTAAAGTTAAAAGTAAACTAAATATGAAGTCATATAAATGAAATTTACAATACTTATATTTCAAAGTGTGTAAAACAATGTTTTTTATCCCTTTTTTTAATCAACAGGTGCTTTTGATAATACTGATGAAATGAGAAATTTTGTTGCCTGTAAAATTGAAAGTTTGGTTGCTCAGAGATCTTTTGACAGTACTCAAGACCCCGATAGTATGCAGTACAAAATAACATCTTTGAAATTCTCTCGCCTTTTCAATATGCCAAAAGAAGAAAAGTTAGTGAACTGTAAGTGGCATTAATATATATATATATATATTAATTTTAAAACTCATAATTTATATTAGTCTTGTACTGAGTGCAGCAAGACTTTGCTTTTATATTTTTCATAAATCTGTTGTAAAACAAGCAAAATGGAAGAGAGTAAATTTATATTTGATGTAAAATTTCAGGAAATAAAATTCATTTACATTTCCTATTTGTTTTTTTTTAATAAATATTCCAAAAGATATATGATAATTTTTATATGATTATTAATTAAAATATTTATCTAAATTTTTTCACAAAATTCTTTTTATAAAAGAGAATTTATACATAGTAAGTGAACTAAATAATTACACACATCACAAATCTAGGATATCAAAAGCAGATAAAATTTAATTCACTAATAAATTTGTTAATGGCATGATCCAATTTTATATATTTTAGGAGTAAATAAGTTAGTTGTATCAGAATGAGCCTAATTTGTGAAAAGACTGAACATTCCCCCACCCTCAATAAAAATACTTGTTAAAAAAATTATGTATTTTAAGATTCTGAAATAAAAATATATACATTATTTTTATTCCTATTGCTTTTGAAATGCCTTTTTTTATTATATGTATGTAAATTTTATAAAATATTCTACCCTTTATCTAGACTATTCTTGTTGTTTTTGGAAGAAAAAATTGCCTTATCAAGGATGGTTGTACCTCAGTGTAAATCACATGTGCTTTTATTCTCAGATATTTAAAAAAGAATTCAAGTTGATCATCAGATGGGTTGAAGTCACTGTAAGATTTTGAATTATTTCTTCTAATTTTAAAATAATGTGAAAAAATATCTTAGTTCTATTCTTATTTTTTTTACCATGATTATTTTAAAAAACAATTAATTTAGACATTTTTTCTTTTATTTTTTGAAGCAAATTGAGAAGAATGATTCCTTAGTTTTTCCAGACAGTATTAGCGTTCATACACGAACCAAAAAGGTACTAAAAATACTATCTCGATATTTCTTTATAATTTTACTTAAAAGTATGGTTTAGTGTATTTTTAACATGTAATAAATACAGTAAAATTGACAAACTATTATCAACAATGATTCATATGAATAATGAAAATACATTATAGATTATATTTTCTATTATAATAAAATTGAATACTGATTTATAGAAAATAATTTATACAATATAATTTGATATAAAATATAAGGATATGGAACACGGGAATGATTAAGGACAACAAAAATGTTACATTTCATTGAATTTTAAAGATTTTTTTCATTTTTGTTATATGAAGATGTAGAACTTTCTAGATTTAACTACTTGATTTTAGTATTCAACAGAATATTATTAATGGATATTAAAACCCAATTCTTTCATATAAATTCAGTACAATACTCATATATAAGGATTTTAATGTTTTCTTTAAAAAAAAAAGGAAACGTTTAAACTATGCATTTTATCAAATGTATTACAAATATTGAATTGATGATCTATACTAGAACTTGCTTTGTTGTTTTCATGTTGTTTATGAAAAAAAAAGTGTATTGTAAAATTTAATAATTGAAATAAGATTTATCCCATTAAGTTAAATTAAAATGCAATTTTATTTTGCGTGCGCTATTTTAATGTGTACAATAATTGTTTTGCATACTTAATTTTGAATTAGAGAACTTCATCTCTTTTTCACTTTTTTTGTTTAAATGATATTTTACAAGTAATTTCTTAAAATATATACTTGAGATATTTCTGCATAGATATTTCTTATTTTTTATTTGTACACATTTTCCTATACCATCTTTTAGTTTCATTTCTCCATGTTGCTGAAGTTGGAAGAAACCTTTACTCTTATGCAACAACTTGCTAATCTTGCCATGAAAAAGTAAACATGTTTGCAAATAGTTTATATTAGTTTTTCAGTTTTTGTATTTATGTGTTATACTTAAAATTATTGCATTTTATATTCATAGAAAGTGTTTGCAGTAGTGAAAAATGTATTGATAAAGTATTCATTATAACATTTTTACTGCATATTCTTTTTTTAACTATGCACTTAATGACATTTCAGTTCATAGTTTTTGAAATTATCTTATAATCACAATCATCTTATCTTTAATACTAGATAGTTTGGAGTCTGTTTGTACTTATCTATTTTTTTCTATTTTTAGTGTCTGATAAAATGTTTTTTTTTAATTTAGATATTTTCTTACTACTGATTATCTTATCTATCATGTCAAATCATTGCAACAAAAACGTAAATATTGTAGATAAGGTTATTTGACAATCAATGAATATTTCAAGGACTTTTGAGTATAAATTGTTGAACTCATGAGTAAATATTATCTAAATAAATGTCTAAAGTTTATTTGATGTGTCTTGACTGCAAATTATTTTTATGCCATATAACATATTCAAAAACCACCTGAAAAGCAACTTAATTTTTTTCCTGTTACATAATTGCATTTGAATAATTATTTCTAAAATTCTTGTTTTGTGAGTTAATTGTAAAACAATTACATACATGTTGAAACACTGATTTAACTCTCCAGTACTTAGTAATTTCCCCTTCAAATTTTAAATATTTTGTTTTAGTTATGAATTGAGGATATATCAAGTGTTAATCGGTTTAATCTCTTTGCCTTATTTAATCTATGTCTTCTAATCTACTGTTTTATTATTTTAGTTATTTATGTTGTTGATACATTATTATTAATCATCTACTTTTCAGCTAATTTGTAATTTGCCCTTATTAGATTGATTTCAGAAGAAAGTTTTGAAGCTGATACAGATCTTGTGAATAAATTAAGCAAGAATGTGCCAAAAAAGCCATCTTATTTAAAGCGAGATCTAGATGCTCGTGCTCATAGTGAAGCCTATAGGTATTTAAAATTTAATTTGTAATTAATATTTTAACAAATTATTCCTTTTATTATTTCTCTGAATTCTAAAAGAAAGTGCTTTTCATTCATTAGATTTTTATGATGCAATCCAGTTTTTGAGACTCTCATATGATCAGTTTTTAACTTTGAATTGTTAAATTTCCTATTGCTAACATTTATAGTTGTTTTGATATTATTAACAAACATTTTAGTTTTTTTAAAGGTATGTTGAGAAATTATTTTTTAAAAAACAATCTAGAAGCAATGGTATAATCAAGGTTATTTTGAACTTTAAATGGCCATATTTGTTACAGTTCACATCATCTTATCTGTAGTCATGTAAACCAATATAAGATTTATCTTATATGTATAATTTGGAATCATTTAATTAAAAAAAAATTCTTTAATTTTTTTCTTACGTTGAACTTTTTATTAAAAAAAATATCTAAAACTTTATTTAAAAAAATGCTTTTTTCCAATATGTTTTCATTAAGTATTAATTATTAGTTTTATTAAGTACTTTTTACTTAGTGAATGAAAACTTCTTTAAAATTACTAATAGGAAAAAAATTGTTAGTATATTTTCTCATTTTTTTAAAAAATTGGGAAAAACTCTAAATATTTCATCTACCTATGATTTGACATTCAGTTGAAATAGTCCAGAACTGCAAGAGTTAAAAAAATTATTGACTTTAAATTATAAAATAGTATTTCTAAAATGTAAAAGGGAATAATAGGAGTTTTGAATTTTATTTTTATTTACCATAAATCCATTTGTATTTCTATATATATCAGTTTTCATTCTTAACACTGTTTCTTTTTCTCCTGAAATAACCCAATTCTATTTATGCTCTTCTACATCATTAAAAAAATTATAAATATATGAATGCAGTGATCAAAATGTAATGAGAAAAAAAGTTTCATTAGTAGTGTGTATTAAAGAAGTTTTACTTCTGTTGTATTCTTATGTGAGTGATGCATGTGTGTGACAATTTCTTTTTATTAATATTCAACATAGCATTTTAAGGGTTGATTTTCCTTTATTTCTACTCTTAATTAACATTTTAAAAATATTCCTTACATTTTAAATAATTAATGGGCTTCATAATTTCAATTCTCATGAATTGAAATTATGAAGCTCATTTAAAAAGCAAAGTATAGTCGAAATAAAATAAAGACTTTACAAAAGGAAACAGGAAATGAGTTTTTACCACTTTTGTTTTTAAAATTCTGTTAGTATTAGATTGTTCTTTCAAGCAAAATACAGTTTTTGCTTGAATATCTGTGTATTAAATATGATTGATTGAATACTTGAGGTGCATATTTTGCTCATTAGAATAGTTCCTTTGAAAAAAAAAAGAACACATTCCATAGTACAAAATTTAGCTTTCATCTAAACAGAATTAATTCTTTCTCTTATAGAATCTCCTTAAGAACATGAGCTATAGTTTTGGAACATGAACAATACCTTTCTATCTTTGAAAGAGAAATCTGGGTATTTCATTATTTTGAAATCTTTATACTTTTAGTTTGATAATTAACTCTATTATTCAGTTCTTAAAAGTTTATATTCAAAAGAGGATGCTGCTTAATTGATCCCATTAAGGAAATGATTTCTCATATACAACTTTGATAATTCACAGCAATTTACAATGGATATTCAAGAAATCACTCTTAATGAAAAAGAAAATGATATTCATACTTCTCTGATACCCATCACAGTTTCATTGAATTGGTAGTTGGAATTTTCAATATTGATAGAGTTAAAGTGAAGGAATGTAGAATGTAATTTACTTTTGTTTCATCCTTTGATTTTTTTATGCTGTAGGTCTACATTTAGATTGCCTTTAGATGAAAAATTAGATGGCAGCACAGAATGCTCATTGTGGACGCCTTATAACAAACAATATGTTTGGGGCAGAATGTTTTTATCTAGTAGCTATATCTGTTTTGAAAGTGAAGTAAGTATTATTTTTAAATGTTATGCAATTCTATACATAACACCACTTGATATCTTCATTCCTAGATATCTTGAGATGCTTTGTAATTCCTTTCTTACAATAATGTATTTGAGGTATGCATTGAATTGCTGAAATTTAATATTATAGTGATTTAAGATTTTATTGTAAGAGCTCTCTCACATTTTTGATTCAATCAATAGTTACTGAATACTCCTAGCAGTATTCTCAAGACAGCAAGAACAATATTTATTTTACAGGATTAGACTCAGGGACAAATGTTCATTTGTTAAGAAAATTCATCAATTTAATAAAGTCTGCATTTATAATTATCTGTAATTATATTCCTCGTATTTACTGTACAATTGAAGGAGCTTTGATGAGCTGGTGTTTGGGAAGCTGTACATAAGGCTGATGACTTATTATGTACTCAACAAGGTTCAATGATTAGGCACTCTAGTAGCTGTTTGTAGGTAGAGGGGGTATACCCATATTATCGGTTCTTGATATTGTCACTTAGTTAATCCATCATTGTACTTAGGTTATTACATATATTGCTTTCTATGGCTGTGCTATAGCCATGACTTAATTGATGCTTGTACTACTGGATGTAATGGTTTTCAAGCACCATCACATGCATTATTAAAATGTAAATGCTTGATTTTCATACGGAAATGATAAAAAATGGAACTGTCAGAATTTTGTGACAAAAAGAAATTTACCCTTGAGAAAAAACTGACAACCACTTAATATCATGATGAGAGGTATTGAAAGAGTCAAAAGAATCATAATAGTATTTAAATCTGCATTTAAAGAAATGTATTGAATAATTTAAAGTACACAAATTATTTCAAAACACTTTAATACAGGTTTTTTTTCTAGTGTTTTTGCTGTTTCTGTAGGGATTGAAAATGTCTAAAATAGGATGTGTCATCTAATTAAGAAGTTAAATAAGTTTGTCAATCAAGAGGTTAAGTGGTTAGGATGAACATGAAATGGAGTCTTAGCTGTTTGTAAGTAAATATTCTGAAAAGAAAAATGTTATTTATTCAGTGCATATTTGTTTCATTATAGGTCAGACTTTTAGTTTCTTTAGTGATCCCTATGCGTGAAATGTCTATAGTTGAAAAGGGAACTCTTAAAAATGCTTTACTTATAACTACCAGAGACAAGGTATATGTTCTCTTGCTTTCTTTCATTGCAATTCCTGCCTTTTTGAAATTATTTACTCCTTGCCTGTTTTGATTGCTTTATCAATCATATGTATGTTTTCTGTTTATTTTTTATTGTATTATTTATTGCATATACAAAGCTTTCTGATTGGTAAAATCCTGAGAATACTTTAAAAAATTTATTATCATTTGTGACAGAATTTATTTTTGGTTCTTCTATTGTAGTCATTGAAAAAAGCTTTTAAGTAACCAGAACATAAAAAACCAGTAATCTTTTATTTTTATTTAGACTATAAAACAATTTAAAATTCATTTTAACTGATTGCTTAGTTATAAATTGTTCCTGTAGAGTGTAATTGCGGAAAGATAATAGATCTGAGAAGATCTGCTATGAATTAAAAAAAAAGAAGCAGAGAATGTATTTGTAAATTAAAAAAAAAATATTCCCTAGTAGATTGGAGGCAATACCTGCATATTTACACAGCAGCCACCAATGAAAGTTTTTAACTTTTTTTTTTTGTCTCTAGAACTTAATATGTTTTTTTTTTAATTCTTGTCAAAATACTCTTGGTTAAATTTAAAAAATTCTTCATTATTTATTCTTGATATTTTTGGCCTTTGAACTCATGTTTCAGCACCTTTTTTTAAAATTATTGTTACTGAATATGTTCTAAAAATAGTCATTACAAGGATACTAAAGACAGTTTATTTGTTAGGAATTGTATTTTATATTACCTTTATTATCAGACTATGCAGAATGCTAAAGTAAAAATAATTTATTGCTATTTGTGCAATCATTGAGAATTTTATTAAATTTAAAAATTTCAGAACTTTTGTATGCTAAAAAAATGTTAGTTTCTTCCCCTAGAATATAAATGTTGGATGCATTTTTGAAATGTGTAAGATTGAAACATGAAAAGTGTGTTCTATTTTTTTAAATTTAACTTCTTTTATATACATTCCATATTTTCTTTGTGCAACCGTTTAATAAGTGTTTAAGAATGATTTGCAAAGTATTTTACTAGATATATATTTTAATGCTGTCTTTAATTTAAACATAGTAACAATTCATTTTATTGATACAGTATGTAATAATTTGTATTTGAGATCTAAACTCCATTAGTTGTCCTAATAACAAAATATTTTTAAAAAGTTAAATTTTAAAAAAATTAATGGTATTTTATAATTATATACATTATCCTGACCATAAAAAACTTATTGAAAATATTATTTTATTTTTATTTTAAATCGGATTTTAAAATAATTTTATTTTACTCATTGTTATTATTTATAACAATTAAATTAGCTGAAAGTTTTTTTTTTCTGGATTAGAAAAATTTTATTTTTGCTGACGTTGAAGATTTGGAGTTTGTTGTGCAAAAGGTTTCTGAACTTCTGGCTAAGGTCCCTGATACAAAATCTCATATGTGAGTAGTTTTCTTTAATCCATTCTTTTTTATATATAAATTTATACTAGTATTTATTAACATTTTCATGTAAGTATAAATGTATTTTAGGAATATTTCATTGTTTAAATTCAATTCGATTTGACTTCTAGTTTCTGCTTTATTTTGTGCATAGAATGTAAAAGGGTGAATTCAATTTTCAAGTTCTCAAAAAATTTATTGGGTCATTTAATTAATCACAAAAGACATTTTATCTGTTACAGAAAAATACAGAGTCTATCCAAAGTTTTTAATATTGAAGTACAAATTAAATAAAGATCAACAATGATTTATTCACTAGCAGTACATAATAGAAAAATCTGGCTGAAGCATTCATAAAGAAAAAAAGCACTTGTTGTAAACAGCAAAACATAATAACTACTGAAACTTCACAAAGTGCTTAAACAACTATCAAGAGATCAACATTCAAAAAGAGTTTGCTACTGCAGTCTTGTATCTCAACTAGTAATTTATTGACTATTTTCCATGCTTTTAATTTAGCAGGACATCAACTATTCTAGAACATTCTGGAGTTCTAATTGGAATATCACCAAGATTCTTGAATATTTGAGATTCTTTATTTTTATTGCCAAGCAATCACTAAGACCAAAGATCATTGATCTATCATTCATTCAGCATCCATAAGAGCAATTTGTAAAACTATCTTCATTACTAACAGCTATACTATGCAAGGAACTATCAGATTTTTTTTACATTTATCTTCTTTATTTTTCCTTATTAATTTTAAAAGATCAAAATATAACTTTTTCATGTTTGTTTCTGAAACTTCTTAGCTATGGTCTGCAATTTCTTACAAACAAATTGTGTCGAATCATTAAGGAAGCATTTTGAATGAATAATGATAGAATTGCCCTGAAGTAACTTCAGTAAAAAGAGTGATTAATATTTGAATTTTCTCCCATTTATTGGTTTAAATAATAATTCATAAACATTTTTCATCTTTAAAAAAAATTCCAAATGTATTAAAAAAATATCCATCTCTTTATCGGGTGAAGAATTGGTTTTCTTTCTAAAATGCGAGAATTAATTATATATTTGTATCTTAAGGTATTTCAGTAACACTAAGTTTTTTTTATTTTCTTAAATGTATGTATTTTGAGTAATTTGAAGCATACTGCATTTTTTAAAATTTCAATTTTAAAAAATATTTAGAAAGATTACGCATATAAATATTTAGCATCATGTCAGAACATGATGTTTGTAGCATCAGCAAAAATCCATAGGGAAAAAATTTTAAAAAAAATCAGTAGGTGAAGAATAAAAATTTTATTATCTGCACGAGCATCTAAAATATCCACTTTTGATAACGCATTGCCATTACATTTTCAAAAGCTTGGATTAAAAAAAATAAGCGAATGACTACCGCAAATTAAAACCTAGGAAAATGTCATTTTGAGAACATGATTATATGAAATAAATAAGAAATGTGATATTTGTTTTAACAATAAATGAAAGACTATGCTTTTATGATCCTTTGTAATACTAAAATTAATAATTCAATGAAATAATTAAAATGAATTAAAATATAATTAACTTACACGAGCACGTGGTGTTTGTCTGTTCAAGAAATTATGCTCTGACATGATACATTAAAATATGTGTAGCATATTTCATTTTAATATTTTATTTATTTCATCTTCTAGATATGAGACCAAAAATGGAGATAGTAAAAATTCAAGCAGCAGTAATTCAAGTAGGTTTAAATATTATAAATTTATTGAACTGCCCTGATTTTTTTCAGTTTGATTTTCATTTTTACATTTAAACAGGGTTTTTTTTTGTAATTTTATTTTATTAAATTAGTATTGTTAAAGTAGATTATTTTTTCTAGATATTGTGTAAAAACTTTTATTGTGCAAATTATAAATCTTGAAACATTTTAAGTTGTAATTGCAGCTTTGAGGATAAAAAAATATTTTTTTTTTAATAAAGTATTTTAAGAAAAATGCTCTATAAGATTAGTTAAGGATAAATACTTATTTATTTAAATAATGTGTTTCTTCTAGTTTAAATTTTTTTGTAGGTCCACACTTATTTTTCAAATCCTGCACTAAATTTATTACAATATTTTTTTAAACATTATTTACTATTAACAACATTTATAACAATTTATTATTAGTAGAAGTTTAATTAAAAAGAATTTTTAATTATATAACAAAAAGTTCATGCACATTTAAAAATGCAGAGTTAATTTTAGTTGTCTTAATACAAAAAGAAAGATAAAAATAAGTTTCTCAAAAATTATAAATTACTCATAGAAATCTCTCTGACTTTTCGTTTAATTTTATAAACTACTATATTTTGATTTAAAAGAAATCCATCAAACTTGTGACTGCATTTTTCTTTTCTCAATTTGATATAAAGAAAAGGAAAAGGCTTGGACTATTCAACCACCTTTGTATACTCTGTTTGAACCTGAAAAACTTATTTCAACTCCTGCTGAAAAAACTAAAGTTGATTTGTGGAGTAACCATTTTGCTGAATATGGAAGGTAAAATGTAAGCTTTTATTTCTAAGTTCTAAAATAATGCAAAAAGGGAATAATTTTTTTAAATCTTAAAAAAAGGTTTTTTTAAGTTATTAAATTTTTTTTTAATTATGAAAAGTGTTAGCTTTTTAACTGTTGTTAGCACTTTATAATTGCCTTTTTTGAGTTTGAATCTGATCATAAATCATGAATTAATAATGCAAAAGTAATCATATAAAAAATGTTCTAATGTTACTAGAATTTGAAAAGTTTTTTTAAAAAAATTCTTTTGAAGTTATATTGATGGTTTTCAGATGATTGTGAATAGTAATAATCTGGAATATGTAATTTATTTTAGATGAAATGTGCATATTTTGAATATAGTCATTACACTGTTCAGTAGAAAAAAAATCATTTCATTTCTTATTTGTTATTATTATTCAAACTTTTGATATTGATTTGAAGTCGAAGTTCATTCTGCAGTTTTCTAGATATTTAATATTCTGGTTTCTCATTTTTTAAAATATTTATTTTATTATATTAAAAATATTTGCATTTTGTATACTTCTAAAAGTTGAATGCTGTTTGTTTAGAGGTGTTTTGGCATACCGAACTTGCAAAGACCGAGAGTTAGTACTCAAAGGGCTTCCTATTAAGTTACGAAATGAATTGTGGATGCTTTATTCAGGAGCTATTAATGAGGTATTTTTAAGTTTAATTTATGTATTAAAACATGTATTGATTTTTGTATAGTAAAAAATATGTTTGTAATCTATTTTTATTCATTGACATTTAGTTAAAATGCGATTTATTAAGGTTTTGTAATTTCTATATAAAATACTCTTGTAGAAATACCTTTCTTTTACTTTAATATCTTATTAATTAAAGGAAATCTATTTGCTATAAATATTTATTATTTATTAACTTAACTAATATTTTTTAAACTATTAATCAGTTTTAATAGTATTCTGTTAATCTGATTTAATTGTTAATTTCAATAGCTATTTGATTTAAGGGTTTTGCATATCACCTAGTTAAATTGTTTTGTAAATTGTTTCCTTTGTAATTTTTTTTGTTTTTGTGGACAGTAAATATCTCATATTCTATTATAGGATGCATAGAAGGCATACTTTGAATAATTCATTAGAGATATAATTATTTTTATTAGATGGGTGTTTTAATAAATAACTTTTGTTCATGATAGATTCTTACACACTTAAAACACTAGAATAAATATATGTGTATCATAAGAGAAAAAATTGATGAATTCAATATCTATAATAATCAGGAACATTTCACATTTTCTTCCTTTAGAATAGAGAAGTTAATGTGGGGGAGAAAAAAAAGACATGCTCTGCAATTGAATGTTAAAATACACTTTGTTTTATTCCTATGATTATATTTACTTATTTATTAATATTTTTTTTTGTGTTTGATAATGGTAAACATTTTTAAAATATTATTTTTTCAAATTTTTTTATGTGTCAGAAATTAAGTTGTATTTTCTTTTTTTCTTGTTATATAATCTAAAGTTAATGTTTTTAGTTAATTGTTTATCCTGGATACTATGAATGGTTGGTGGAACAAAGCAGAGGGAAATTTAGTATAGCAGCTGAAGAGATTGAAAGAGATTTACATCGGTCTCTTCCAGAGCATCCAGCTTTTCAGTCTGACCTTGGAATTGATGCACTTAGACGGGTTTTAACAGCTTATGCTTGGAGGAATCCTAGTATTGGTATGTTGTAAGATTTTACTTAAAGTTTTTATATGTTGTTTACATTTGTTTTTAATTCTAAATCGAATTTGAATAATTAATTGGATTTTTTTAAAATTGCTTGTATGTTTTTAGTTTCCTTTAAAGTTTTTGTCCATGATTGTTCTTTATTGCACAGCAAAAAAGATGTTCCTAAACGAACTCTTATAGTCTATCAGTCTTTTAATATTTTAAATAGATTAAAAAATTAAAAGAACTATTTCCTACAAAAATTTAACTTCAAAATACTTTGATCATTAAAATAGAATGAATGGTGTTTGATTGATCATTTATGCACATCTTTCAAATTTGTTATTTTAAATTATCTAGTTATCAGATAAATCAATTGATTCAATCACAATTATCTTTTTATAGCTCGAATATAAATGTCTGTCTATAAATTGAGACATCACAACTTTTGCATACAGTTTTATTTACCTTAACATCTAGACCCTGGGGAGGGGCACCTGGTAAATGGTGATGAGATGCTTCCAGTATGGTGGTAGGATCTTGCCTACCCAGTGAGTACACTAATAGATGGGGGTTAGACTCTTTCCATCGATGACGAGAGGTACTTCCTTCAGGGAGGGTTGTACCGTGGCCGGTGATGACTCTTAGAGCTCAGCCGCAGTTCCTGCTAATTGCTGTTATGGCTATCCGGTCATTGAGTTCCTCTGGTTAATCCAGGTGCTTTTGTGGTGGGTCGGAGAATCTATCTGCGACTTACCTTAACACCTACATAAATGTAGAAAGTAAATAATTTGTAAATCATCAATTTTTTACTGTTGGCATTCTAGTTTAATGATCTAAAAAGATATGTTCAGTTAATTAAAATAAAATCAAAACATAAAGTTTTGTAGAGTATTAAATCCGCTTTGTAATAACAGCAAACATTGTACCAATGTATTTTATCTCAGTAATCATTTTTAATTTGGAGGGGAAGATGATTGATTTATTATCCAGCTACTTTTCTTCAACGTTATAACCTTTCATGCATTTAAAATAGTTTGAATTGTTGTTAATAGAACGGTTAACCTTCTTTTAAACACATTTAAGACTCATTTCTTTTTATGATAAAGTTTGTACTTTCTTTTAAATAAAGGCCAGACTGATTAAGCAGTTGGACAATTTACATACAAATGATTTTTTTGTTATAATCTAACTCAACTTATACATTTTTTCTATGAACCTTATTTAATTTTTCTCTTTGATACTAGAAAAAATAGAATTTTTATTATAAAGGAAGAGGTTAAAAAATTTATTATTAAATGAAAATCGGTCTAATGATTTCAAATATAATGTAATCAGAGAGAGAAAAAAGTGTTTCCTTTGTTTATATTATAGATAATATAATTTTATCAACACAATAGATTTTTTTAATAGCATGCTTAATTGAAAAATAAACAATGAAAAATAATATTTAAATGATGCATAATAAAACAAATTTATCATAATTGCATTATTAAGAAGCATAAAATAAAGAATGCTTATCATAAATGTCTTATTAAATCACTAGCTTTTACCCGCGACTTCGTACGCGTGGAAATTTTGATGTGTATATGTGAAAACTGACAGTCTCATCACAATGTAAAATGTTATCAAAACCATATTCATGCATACATTTTTAATGTCAATTGGAGCAACTCAAAGACGTGAATTTTAAGCGTGAATCATACACTACGAAAATAAACAGAATCATTTGAAATAAACGGTCGAAAACATGTTGTGTCTAACATCATTAGTGTGGAGAGAAAACTACTTAAAAGCTATGTACTTGAAACTATAAAGGTACTTAAAAAAATTTGAGCGAAATTATGAAAATAGGCAAAAGAAATATGTACAGCAAGAAAAAAAAATCAAGAGAAATGAACAGGATATATCGAATTATATTAACAGAAGAACAGCGTAAGAAAAAAAAATTAATAAACCTTTTTTTAGAATAGTAAGATGATATTGAAATGAAAAACGGAAACAGAAAAATAAAATAAAAACGATTAGATATTTTTTTAAATTTTTTGATCTGATGAAAAAGGCTTTCTGTCGGGAAATCCTACAATAAATCACAAAGAATTCCGTTAGATAAGATAATATTAAAAGAATGGGTCCGGGATGGCCTGGTTGGTAGAGCGTTGGACTCGTACTCCTTAGGTTACGGGTTCGAAGCTCACCGGCCAAAATATTCCCCGAGTGTGTGGCGATTGGCGCTCGTTAAATCTGTTCGTGGTCCTCCATATCGAGAGTAATATCACTGGGGGGTACTGGGTCAGAGGTGATCGTTCTCTGTTCCAGGTCTAAATTACGATCTGAGATGTATGAATGAATTTGCATGAATGTAGTCCGCCCCCTAAAAAGGGTTGTGACGTGTGGCGTAGCTAAGTCGTACTCTTGGCCCTAGATGGCTCTACTCGTAAACCAAGAGACGTATTTCTCCGGCTTAAAATCTGCTGATGTATCAGCGGGGCTTGTCCATGGCAAGTGCCATAAATAACAACAACATCAACAAAAATATTAAAAGAATACCGGAAATAGAAAAATAAAAACAAACTATTCAAAAAGCTCAGGCAGATGTTTTCAGATTTTTGTTTTTATTTTTTGGCGGAAAATCGAGTTTTTATTTAATAAAAAATTAACTATTCAATTAAACGGAATAAAAATTAGCCTATGTTCTTCTGTAGACTATAATCTATCTCTGCGCTAAATTTCATCCAATTTCCTTCAGCCATTCTGGTGTGATTGAACCCCAACATCCATCCAAACTTTCATACTTATAATATTAATATAGATTCTATATTTATATCATTACAGTGTAATGAAACATACTAAATTCAACAATGACTAATAAATTTATCATTCATAATTTGTAACTTGAAATATATCTTTTATTTAAATACTAGGATATTGTCAAGCTATGAACATTGTTACCTCTGTCCTTCTAATCTATGCATCAGAAGAAGAAGCCTTTTGGTTATTGGTGGCTATTTGTGAGAGATTGCTACCTGATTATTTCAATACTAAAGTTGTTGGTGCCCTTATTGATCAAGGTAAGCCAATGTTTCATCCCTGTTCATCTGGTAGAAATTACTTCTAGGAAGATTTTGAATAAAATTGCATATGCATAAATTAATATTTTCTGATGGGAAAATTTGAAATATTAATCATTCTATTTATTTATACAAATGTCTTGTTTTCAGAATTTTTAATTAAATCTTCCTAGTATGGTAGTTGTAGGAAAAGACACTGTTACAAATCACCAGCGGGCACATTTATATAGTGGTGGGGGTATTGTTGTGAAGACACAATCAGCAGTCCTCAGTAGAAAACAAAAATGATATTATTTACACACAAAGATGACAAATATGTTCATTCAAGATGAACGCAGGACAGCAAACTACAGCAGACAATAGCCCACAGGTAGTAATTGACCACTGCTCTAAAAGCACAAACAGAATCCAGCAGGAGAGGGGTCCTCGTAACTTTGATCTATGGTCTTTCCAGATGGCTGAACTTATCACTGTCTCCTCACTTCAGCTGCCGATTCACTACCACACTCTGGCTACTCCACACACTATATGTTACTGCTTCCACAGTAGACAACATGACTTGTCACACAGCAGTTCCACGCTCCCTTGAACTAACAACAACTCTGGCACTTCGCCATTGCTACGCTATCCTCTCAAAGACTTGTTACAAGTCTTCTACTCCAGCTCCATTCGGAGCATCATTCCGCTTGAATCTGCCAGCCTTTTATAACTCCTGGATGGGATACCTTTTAGGCCAATCAGGAAACATCTTGGTTTCTATTGAATGGATCAGGAAAATTCTTGAACTTTCTAGTACTATCCTCTTTGTCACCAGATTCATCGCCAAGTTTGTCATCAACTCCCTGATATCTCTAATGTGGCACCTGCTCAGCACACAACAGTACTGTTCTTCAAACAGTCTTTCTTACTATGACACTGTTGGCAAATAATTGACTTTGTTTGTAATACTAAAACACTTTATAATCTGTAATTTGATAACTGCAATGAATTTTCTCTGCTGAGTTTTTAAAAATTTCTTTCTCCTTCTAAAGCTGTTTTACTGAAATTATTTGAGGATTATAAAAGAAAGGTAATAAATATTTGATTTTAAATTTGTAGGTGTTTTAGAGCATTTAACTAGTGAGCATCTTCCAGATGTTCATGCGAAGTTAGTACCATTTGGTGTCTTATCTATGATCTCTTTATCATGGTTTCTGACAATATTTTTAAGGTGAGTTTTTCAGTCCTTTTACTTTTCAATGGTTTGTTTTAATTATGATAATTAGCATTATTAATTTTTGCGTGTTTTTCAGTGTGATACGTTTTAATTCTGCCGTTAATATTGTGGATTGTTTCTTCTATGATGGTGCTAAGGTAAAACTCTAAAATATTAATTTCTGTGTTTTTACGTGACATCAATTAAAAATTATATGATTTTTAATTTTATGATAATTTTATTATCCTTTTCTAGTCTTGCATCTTTTTGTATTTAAAACACTTAAAGTTGATTTAAACAAGTTTGATATTGATTTTATAAAATACTGAGAGATTTTTGTTTGTTTAACATAAACAATTTATTAGAGCTTGCTGATCTTTTTTGTTGGTGGATCTTTTCAGTTATCAGTTGTAAATATTTCAAAATAGACCAATTTTAAATGATAGAGTTTAAAATAATGTATGTTACAGATTTACAGCATAGAACATGTTTTCAGTATATATATATATAT
>JAOUZG010025578.1:5588807-5598981 GCA_026289955.1 Argiope argentata
GATATGAGTTGAATTAAGTTTAAGAAACTGCAGATTTATTGAAATAGTTTATTATACTTGTTTTTCTTTGTGTCCTTTCTATTAAAACTTTAAAAAGTTATTGCTATCTTAATATATATATTGAAAATTATTTACTTCCTTTAAATTGTGCCAGAATTGATAATCAAAAGCGATTTTGAATGATTAAATTTATTAGAATATTTTTTTTTTCAGAGAATCCATGTATCAAAGCTAATAAAGGATGCCTATGCTCAATATGGTTTTATAACTAATAGTACAATTGAACAATTACGTATGAAACAGAGGCTGCGTGTTGTTCAGGTATTAAATTATTGTTTCATAGTTTTAAAATTATTTTATGTAGGATATTTTTATTTGATTTATATTATTACATAAATCATTATTGTACACATATCAAGCTTATTTTATTAATGCAAAAATTAGCTATTACTGTTAAGAGATCTCAACTGTTCCATGCTTTCAACCTTTCATTTTATATTTTTTATTATCATATTTGTTGATATACTCAATGTTGCTAAAGTTAAAACTTTTTCATGTGTAATATTTTTTTTATTATGTGTTAAATAATTATTTAATTCACTATTAAATAATTAATTTTATATTAATAAAAAATGGCAATAAACCAAATCAGTATTTGTTCCAGGTATAAAATATTAATCGTCTTTTAGAATTTGCTAATTTGTTCTCCTAACAGCTTTTTGCATCTGTTCTTCAAGAATAAAAAATATTTAATTTTTCATTCAAAAACTTTATTTTCATTTTTACTCAAATTTGAGTTATAGAATTATAATAATCAGTGTAATAAAGCCAATAAAAGCTTTACCTTACTGTATGAATTAAAATAAATAAATATTTAAGGAGTAAACAATACAGTAGTTTGAAGTTACTTATCAAAGTAGTTATGAATTCTCACTTACTTCTTTTCTATTTCAAAAAATTATTAAATTAAAAGCAATACTTAAGAATAACAAAATGGACAAAGTAAATTTGAAAGTATTTTTTGAATAAAAAATGATTTAAAAATAATAAGTACTCATGTTGAGCTAATTATTTTATAGCTTATAGTTGAAATAAAATAATTTTTTACTCATATATGCGATTCTTTTTTTATGAGTGCCCATTTTAAAAATTATTTTTAAAAAATCAGGTTTTATTTAAGATAGTTTTAAATGAAGATGGAACAGGTGAGTAAAAAAAGAAAGAAATATCTTAATATATATAAATTACATGTCACGTTGTTTGCCCGCGATGGACTCCTAAAGTACTTAACCGATTTTAATAAAATTTACACACCAATTGCAGTTTGATCCAGCTTAAAAGATAGGATGGTTTATTTTTCGAAATATCAATAAGTTTGGAAGAAATTAATTAAAACCCCTTAATTTCTGTGAAATTAAAACCTGTAATGCTACTTTCCGGGTGAAACACAGCCCTTCGGAGCAGCGACCACAGATACGTCCAGGTTTGTTTTGTAAAACCGAGATTTTAAAACTGTCATCGTTACGTGTCCGTTCAACTTATACTCAATATTGCAGTGGAATCGGATGGACTTTCTATCGTATACCAAGGAGGTATAATTTATTTTACGAAATATCGATGCAGAAATTAAATATCAATTTTTTTAAAAAAAATTCCATTTTGGTGGGTCTATTTCTTGAATGGCTCTTTAAAATAGACGCTTAGCTGGAAAAATACAGAAAATATGTTTCCTGAAAGACAATACAATGTAGTATGCTGCAATACAATTAAAAAAATCAAATTTTGTAAAACTGAATTTTTGGCGAATTTTTTGACGAAGAGACGAAATTTTGCTTTCATATTTAATTACACCGAAACTTTTCAAAATAACTTAATCAGTTTGTTTTACATAAAATTGGATTCATTTTTCAAAATCGTGTGAAAGATTGTAAAGATCTGTTAAAAAATTGGGTATTTAAATTTTTTTCGTCATTTATTGATTTTTTCCTCTTCAGCATTACAAGTCTAATCCATTGATAAATAAAAATGGGACTATACTTTTTTTTATAATTTGGCATTGCTTTGGCACATCCTGATTAATTTTGAAAACAATCTAGCAAAAATTACGCGTCTTATGAATTCATTCCAGGTTTTCCACCTTACATACTTCTCCTTAAAGTTTGAACACCTGTAATGCTACTACGAAACCTTTGTCCACCAAAGTTATGCAATGGCACCAGACTACAAGTGACTAGACTTAATAAGTATGTAATTGAAGCTACGATAATTACTGTATGTGCTCGAGGAGAATTGGTTTTAATACCCCTCATTCCATTAATTCTGTCGGACTATCCTTTTGAATTAAGAAGAGTGCACTTTCCTGTAAAAGTTTGCTTTGCAATAACCATTAATAAGTCACAAGAACAGACATTAAAAGTAGCAGGGATCGATTTAAGAGGAGATTGTTTTTCACACAGCCATTTTATGTAGCTTGCCCCAGAGTCAGTTCATCAAGCAGCTTAATAATTTTAGCACCAGACCCCCCCCCCCAAAAAAAAATGTTGTCTACAAAGAAGTTCTTGCTTAAACATAGTTATAACAATAAAATGTGGATGGCCTGCGTTTACAATCAATACTTTAAAAGGATCGGTTAAGGACAAGGGCATATATATAAGGAGTCCAGGAGCTCCGGGATCGTCCCAAAATTAGAAAAAAGTATAGGTAATAAGTAATTATTATAGGGATTTTCGTAACTAAGTGCACGAAGCACTGTTATCGCCCCGCTAATTCCATTACCCGAGCAATGCCGGGTACGAGAATGCTAGTAACCATATAAAAGTTACTTTTTGTATTAATCTCTTCTAAAATTCTGAGTTCTGTAGTGAATGATTTGATGTTTTAAAATTTGTAAGTGATTCATAATTAATCCTGTACTATTTTTTATTGGTATTTTTCTTCAACTATTAACGTACTTCTTCATAATCACTTGTAAATGTCCAATGTTATTGCTTATCATGACAAATATGTGTGATCAGCAGTGAACAAAAAGTATTTAATTTGTGAATATATTTTATGGTGAACTTTCATTAAAAAATTCATTGCCTAAGTTAGCAAGAATTTTAATTGTTTCCATTTTTAAAAAATAGGAACTGGAGGATACAAATCGCAAAAATATAGTTCGAAGTGTATTTTATGATGACTTAGTCAAAGCTGTTTTTTCTCAGCAAGAAGTAGATGATGTTTACACTTTTATAAAGGTAAAAATTTATCCTTCCTCCCTTATTTTCAAAAAGTAGATTTCCTGTCCCTGACTAAGTGTGCTTATATCATTAAATTTTGTTATTGTATTTTAAACACTGCAAGTTCGCCCATATGTTAGTAGAATTATAGTTTATAATCTAAATAATAATTGCTCTTTAATGTTACTTTTATAAAGAAATTTTTATTGGAATCTATAATAGTTTTCAAATAAGCAAGATGTTATAAACATTAGAGTTGTTTTTACTGTTTACTTCTGCTAGAATTCTGAAAAATCTTTAATTAAATTTAGACTTGAAATTTTCTTCTTGAAACTTTACGCTAACTTTGTAATCATTTTAGAATTTTTAAAAAGACTACAGGGAGTTGAATTGTATTTGCTATTTGATTTAATTACTTATTTAGAACGTGCCCTCAATAAAATCAATCACCAACTGTTACTGAAGCATTAATTGAGAAATTTAGTTTATTTTTTTTAACTGAGATTCTGGTAAACATGTTTTGTTTTACGATGCATCTTTTGATCACTAAAATAACTTGATGTCTTATTCTATTCAAATAGTTAAAATAAAAGTGTAAAATGCTTCCTTTAATTTTAAATAGTGTATATTTTTTTAATGTTTTTTTTAATACTTTAACCAACTTTTTGAATTCCAGCCTTTAAATTCGGTTTTGATAAACTAGCCAAATTTTGAAGACAATTTAATTTATCTTTATATTGTCTTTAAAAAAATGAAACTAAAATATTTTTTTACGAATTTCCAGGTCTAAAATTTAATTAGATATCAAAAAGTATAATTGGTTTACTTTGGAATTCTACTTCACTCTCTTAATAATAATAATAATAAATAATAATAATAAAATGGGGATATTTTATTTGTAAGGAGAGTTAAACAAATGATCTGCAACTTCATTTTAATTTTCAAATATTTTGATTAAATTAACTGTGAAGCTAAAGTCTTTTCAGAGATCTGATTCGATTTCATATCAAAGAATATATTTTTCTACTTTGGAAATTTAATTCTCTAACAATTAATTCTCTTTCTCTTATTTTTTAAACTAAATTTCCTGTTATTTGCTTGCTTTGAGATAAAATAAAATAAGTATTTAACTTTCATAATTAGTGTGATACTAAAAATTTTTAAAAAGAGAAAATATTATAAAAATTGTCAAAAAATTTAAATAATTTCATTTTAATTTTTAAAGTTTTAATTTAAATATTTGGGAATTTTAATTAGAGTAATAAAGCTAAAATACTTTTCAGGTCAAAAATTTGATTGTAGGTCAACAAATATTATTAATCTACTTTGGAAACTTAATTTTCTTTTGAATTAAAAAAATGAAAATATTTGAAGGACAGTTAAAAAATTTATTACAGCTTAGTTTTAATTTATAATAAATTTTTTCAAAGTTATTTCTTTTTATCCAATAAAAAAATTAGCTCACTTCATGATGATTTTTTAAACTAAATTTTCTGCTTTTTACTTACTTTGAAACAAAATAAAATAAGTATGTGACTCTTATAATTAGAATGATATTCAAAAATTATTTACTGTAACTTTGTAATTGAAAGTTTTACTTTAAAACATATTTTTGATTATAATTAAGCATAAATATTATTTTTGTTCATTAATATTGAAAACTAGCCGCCCTTGGCGACCAGTCGGTTCGCCAGTATTAATGCTCGCTAAAATTTTCATATAATATTTTATTTAGCTGTGTCTCATAACAGGTTTTTCATCAAAATATTTTTAAACCAAACAAATTTTGATAATCATATAATTCATTTAGAGTATTATTTAGTATTATTTTCTTCAGATGTTCTGTTCATTGTGCTATTCATCTTTCTCTTTGTATCCGAGCAATGATTGTCCCGGAATTGATATTTTACTTAAATGGTGGAGGGAAAGGTCTAAAATTCTACATTTTCATAGAATAATGAGATTCAAATTTTCATAAATGTAAACACACTAAACAATAAAGACAATTGGTTTTTAAGAGATGCGAAAGTTTAAAAAAAGCTCGGAAAATCCGCGCACAGAGGAAATAATATTGATACACACACATCCTTCTTTTCTTTTCTTTTTTTTTTCTATCCTTTTTTTCTTCACTAATTTTGTTTCTACAAACCCTATTTTCACTTTGTTATTCTTTTTTTTTCTTCCGTGCCGAAATTTTATTTTGAGCAGGCATAGATTAAATATTCATACAGACTAATAATAAAAGCAGCTATTTTGTTTCTTTTTTAAACATCCCGTTATCTATGAATGAAAACCAACTGACTTCGCGCATTTCTTTCTAAACAAATCATAATTTATTACTTCCTGCTATCTCACTCAGTTGGCGTGGGGGAAGGAAATGCAGATTTTTGGCGGGAAAGTTAGAAAAGTGTCGTTTTAACTATTTTCCTCGCAGTTTTTTAATTTTTTCTGTCCATAAGAACCATCCTCGTGTCTTAACGAAACTATTAAACAAAAAATTAGCCGAATCGGTCGAGCCGTTCTCCAGTTTTGCGCTTAGCAACGCATTTCGAGCTGCATTTTTATTATAATAGATTTTCAAAATTTTATCTAATTCACTTGTTATTTTTTTAGGAAGAGCAACTTCAGCAAAGGTATTGGAGTCCTACAGTTATTTGTAATGGGAATGAGAAATATGATCCGTCGATTCCATTTTATGAACAGTGCCTGATAGATTATGATGTTTTTAGAATATTTTTTAACCTCCTGCCACCTTGGGGACGAGGAGAAAATGCTAAAGTTCTTTGTGCTCGCATTTTTCAGGTAAAAATTCATTATCCCTGTAATGCTAAAATATACTACTTGTAATGCTAAAATTCTTAGTGCAAAAAAAAAAAAATGTGAAAAGATTTTTTTAATAGTTAAAGTTGTATTATTAAAGACTTTCTTAGTATCATAATTTTTATTTTTCCACCAGTTTTTTTTAATTTTCCCCTTCATATTTAAACTATTATTAAACCAACTATTAAAAACTTCATATTTGAGCTATTAAAAATAATAAGTATACTCATGCAGATAGAAAAAAAAATATTCCACACCTGATTCAGTACAGTTGGTAGAGCTTCCATCTGATTGTATCATGTTCTTTGGAATTATAAAATTAGGCAACCAGATAAATTGAAGTGATTGAATGACTTTTAAAAATATTGTTTTTATAATAAGTTTGAAATTTAAAAAAAATGTATACACTGCCTAAAGCTAAGTATAATATATTTAGAATTAGAAAAGCATATTGCAGTTTAATAGTATAGAAAACATCTCAATTTTTTTAAAAAAAATTATGATGAATAAGGAACATTTATTTAACAGTATGCCATCCAGTAACAATTGTGAAAAAGTGATTCTTGTGGAAAATTTTCAACATGATTTTTTATTTTATCAATTTTTTATTTTATTTATTATTCATCATTATCTACATTACTGAAATTAAAATCGCCCCAGATCCTCTGAAAACCAATCCAGCAATAGAAGTCTTCAGCATTCAAAAGAATTCAAATCAATTGTGCGGGCATCATAGTGTTAATGCTAAAATTATTATTATTTTGCATTCTGCTGATTATTTCAATAAGAAAAATTTTGCTTCATTCTTAAATGCTTTGTTAAAAAGGATTTATTTGCAATAAAAATTATTAATGCTATTTTGTTTATATTTTAATAATTTCTTGCATGGACCGTCTACATTCAGGGAAAAATTATAACTATAATGTCTAAATGTTATGTATTATATTTGCCAAAACATTTTGCTTTTTTATTACATAATCTAAATTATTAGATTAACTAGGTTTGCTCTCATTATATGTGATTGTTATATACTTCATAAAATGGTATATCACTAGTAATTTTTTAACTTTAGCAATTAAAAAAAACATTAAAAATTCATTAACTTAAGTATGCTATTTTCAACAAAAAGCATTTTAACAAAATGACACTGTCTGTCTTGAAATTTATCATTATAATTTTTTATTACCATTAAAGTAGTGAATTCTGGGTTCTTAAAAATAGATAACATTGTGAAAAAATCCGTAATGAACAGAATATTAGCAATTATTTAAAATAACTAATTCACAGGAAATTTCTAAGTTTTTTTTTATATTATATTATAATTTTTATAATTTATAAAAGGGTACTTGTCAAAAATTAATATATAATCATGAAAGGACATGCATTATTTTGGAAAAAAACTTTTAAGAAAATGTAAATTGGAAATTATATTTCATCTTTTAAAATAATTTATTAAATTATTTATAATTAATTTGATCAGTTATTATCAGTTGTATTCTTGATGAAAGATAGGATTGAGGATGACATTTTTTGCTTTTATTATTAATAGAAAACATTGTTATTGATAATAGTTTTAATAATTTGTTATAAATTTTGTTGCATTGCATTTTTCTTGTAGCTAATCGATGACAACCAAGATAATATGCTGAGCTTTTTAGAATTTCTACAGTTTCTTGCCATAGTTTGTCGTAGTGATGTTGAGATGAAACTCAAAATGTTTTACTTGAGTCATTTAATTAGTTCACCTGATGTAAAAAGTGAAACTACTTCACTTTCTGGTAGGTATAAATCATTAATTATTAATCTGAGTGTGAAAAATTGTGCTTTTTATGACAATCAGTCTTAACATTGTATATGATTAACATTTATTTGTCTGAGTTTTTATACTAATGCTAAATGCTTGTTAATGAAAATTTTCATTGTAAATTGAATATCAGTTAATAGACAAAGTAATTAGAATGTATTCTTTTGTAGTGTAACTGTAAATAATGAGAAATATTGTGTAATTAAAAAAATGGGGAAAATATTGTAATATTTTTTTATTTTATAAATCACAAAAAAGAAAAAAGAATCACAATGTTTTAAAACTGAACCAATTTTATTGACAGCAAATTTAAGTAATAAAAGCCAAGTACTATTTAAAACATTTCTTTTTAGAAATGTGTCTGCTAATTTTTGCTTGCCTTTACCTAAGTAATTTTATATTTTCTAAAAAGTTTAACATAATGATAGGCTGGATAATATTGAATTTCAGTTATTAATATGGAATTTTATATTAATAACTGAGATTAAATCTAATTTCCTTCTAATCTTTGCCTACTATACTGTGAAACCTGTTTATGTATTCATTTAAATATTCCCAAATTTACTTTTTATATATGTATCTAATTTTGATTGTTGAATATATTGTTACGTTTTTAGCGTAGCGGGTTCGGATTGAATGGACTTTATTTGAGGACAGCACAAACAAATTTATTTACAGGTATATACAGGATGACGTGAAAAAGTAAAACTTCAGAAAACACAATCCAGCAATAATCAGTCACTTACAGCGTAAATGCAAGTCTTACACACAATAAACACAGTTTGCAAAACAGCTATAGTATAGCACAGCAACAGTAAATCACAGCAAGCTCAATAACACAGCGTTCACAGCAAACGCAAACACAGTTCTCTAATAACAAGCGAAAGTCCGCTAGTCCAGCAAAACGCTTCTCTTCCTTGAGAGATCAACTGCCAAAAAGCGGCAGTCCGTCTCTTATATAGCCGGGCGAAAGTACCGAGAGGCTTCGGCGATCACCGAGAGAAAACGCGGTGCAGCCAGAATTGTCTCGGGGTTACCAGAATATTCCTCTCGCCAAGTCAATTCGGCTGGCGCGAAGCACCTTGTGAAGCGCCGCCAACGTTTTTACCTTAAGCACGCATTTCGCCCGTTTGTAACAATAATATATATATATATGTCCAATTGTTATAGCATTTATTTATTATTTTTTATGCATCTTTAGGTGAACCAGAAGAAGCTGCTGAAGCTGAAGAATTCTTCAGTAGTATCGAAAGCAATGCTACAACTAGTGAAGTGGATTCTGTACAGTCATCTTTTGAACATCCATCTTACTCAAATTCAGTGATTGGTATGCTTATTTTATAATAATTTTTTTTTACAAGAAAGGCACTTTCCACCATGAGATATCCTTGTTTTTTTTTAGCAACTAATTCAAGAAACAATAGTGTCAATTTTTTTGACGTTCGATCAAAATCAGATTTTCAATACCAATGAAAGATTTTATAGACATGTGATTTTTTTTATTATCAGTATGTTTGATAGAATGTCTAAAGAACACTTGTTTTTATTATTTATCCCTGAAGATTCAGTAATAGAAACTATTAAATATAAAAATTCAATTACATTAACTCTATCTATTTAGAAAAGTGATGTTGTTGTACATATCATTTTCATTTAAAAAAATCTAATTCATTAAAAATATTTTTTTAAGTATTAATAGTAGGTTTTTGTAATTTTTTTAAATTTTGAATTTACACACAATTTCAGATTTTTTCCCTTCCACCCATAGTTTTATATAATGGATCTTTATTATAAAGATGAAAACTAATGTTCATTAATTTTTCTTTAAAAAATTAGTCTATTTTTTTAAATGGATAATTTAATTTTTTGTGAATCATACTTAAGGAATTTTTCATATGAATAAATATAGAAATTTTGAAAATCTTTGATATGTTATCAGTACATTTTATCTTTTTAGAAGTTTACAGTGCTAAAGAGCTTAAAAAATTCTTGTTTGGCACAGATCTAACCCTGCCAAAAATGTCCCAAGTAAGTGTTTTAACATTTTTGTTACAATATTATATATTTAATGTATAAATATTTCTCATTACTAATCATATGGGTTTTTTTTTCTTCTAAATTTTAGGATTTAGTTCTGAATATAAATAAATATTTATATATATACAAGATATGTAGTTCCCCCAAATGTTATGCCATTATATTTGAAGATCATGTGCTATGTTTTTATTGAACACAGGCTTTTATAATATTGGATACATAAGAATAATATTCATTTTTCATGGTTGTATACAGTTTTTTCTGTCTAAAAATCTGTACGCAAAAAATAAAAAAA
>JAOUZG010025578.1:5636908-5651934 GCA_026289955.1 Argiope argentata
GTTATTTACTAATGTATTATGGAACATCTCTCTTCACCAAGAAGATTAAAAAGAAATAAAATATCTTTTGATGTTGTTTCTTTGATCCATCTGGTGGATTGCTCGCGTTGGATAAACACGTTATTTCGTGGTATCAAGAGTTCAAGGTTACGCTCTAATTTATGAATAGTATTAAAAAATAAGAACAGTCGCCATTTGGTTTGAGTATCAGATGCTGAAGTGCTGAGTGTAGGAATAGATTAATCTGAGCGTCGGAGAAGAGTAATAAAGTGAACTGTGTTCTTATCGGAAAGTTAAGAACATTTTTCTTTTTGGTTGACAAGTAATTTCAAAAATGGCTACACCTGAAGACTATCCAGATGATAAAAATTTCAGCGTTTATTGGAAAATTAAAAATTTTAGTTATTGTATCGAAGATATTAATTCACCTGAATTCGATATTAATGGATGGAATTATCACTTAGAATTACGACATAAATGTGCTGATGTTGAATGTACATGTGTGAATCGAAGTGATAATACGGAATATGCTTCAACAAAAGTACAAATAGCTTTCCAGACAGCTGACTCTTCAGATGAGGAATCAATTTCTGGTAATAAATTGCTAGTATCAAAAGATGTCTTATTTGGAAGCAGAAGAGGTGCATTTCTTCCTGGAGATGCTCTAACCATTCGATTTAGAACAGCAGACAGTACTGAGAAAGGAATTATCTTCATCTGCTCCCAAATCGTAGTGAAACACTATTACTTTTTACTCAACACCTGTGGCAAAAGTGGTTACGAGTTAGAGAAAGAGATAATACATGATTGTCTTTACGGTAAAATACAGCTGCATCTCAAATTTATGGGTGGTGTCGATTCAACCGACCAATTTTACATTGAGATTTCTAGAAGTGGTTCCTATGGTAAATGCCTTTGCGATCTCAAAGTCTCTGTACTAGACGTGGAAGGGAAGGCTTTAAATGAAGTTTCTGATAATTTCGTTTTGAAGAATTATCAAACCCGAGTGTTCCCTTCGATTACCAAGACGCTCAACTGGCTTGAGCTCAAAAGCCTGTTGTTATCAAAAACGTTATCTTTAAAATGCCATCTGGCCTTATCACGTGGAACAATTTTAAACGATACTTCCATTATCACCTATTTTGAAAGTGCAAGATCTTTGATAAAAGAATATGAATATTTTTCCACTATTTTTAAAGGAAAAGATGAACCTGTTTCTGCTACTAAGTTACAAGCTGATTTGAAAAGCATACTGGATACTGGAACACTTTTCGATGTGAGTCTTCAAATCGATACCGAGTTAATTCAAGCACATAAGATTATTCTGAGCGCCAGATCACCCGTCTTCAAGGCGATGTTTATGAAGGACATGAGAGAAAACACCAACAATATTGTTGTCATTGAAGATTTGAACATGGATACCGTGCGTCAACTACTTCTGTATATGTACACTGATACCATATATAATGATCATTGGGAAAATATCAAAAAACTGTACTTTGCAGCAGACAAGTATGAAATACCCAGCTTGAAAAATAAATGCGTTTCTATCATGAAAACTAATCTTTCCGTTACCAATGTGTGTGAAGCTGTATGTCTTGCTGAATTGCATCAAGATGATGATTTGAAGAAAGCGACGCTCGATTTCATTTCTGAGCATGATTTCGCCGTTTTTGCTTCTGAGGCGTGGAAGGAATTCGAGAATGACAACTCTTCTTTAGCATTTCGAATCGTGCATGAAATACATCGTAACATTAGAATGCGATTGGCGTAAAATGGATGTTTTTTTGATTAATGGATTATCAGTTTTAACCGAAGGTATAAATAAAAAGTCTTAATTATTTTAATTGTGAAATATGCAAAAGTGTTTCTCATAACTTTATGCAATTTAATTTATAATAGATTATGTCTTTGTCTTCAAATAGCTTATTATAATCCAATAATGTGTGTTTTTATTTGACTAATTGTTTATCGCACTTTTTAAATTCATTATGCGTATCTTTTAGATTATATTACTTTTTCATTATACATTTATTTCAAATACTTGATGATATTCTTTTATTTATAAATCTACAACTTTTGATTCTGTTAATTTTAATCTGATATATTTTTGAAAATAATTTTTGTCATTGGTCATTTATTTATAAGTTGCGTTAGAAAAGCAATATTTTCTTCAACTATCCTATGTATTATTAATATATTTTTTTTAAAAAAATTGCCCATGCTCTTAAAAATTTGTAGTACTGAGCGTATTAAAGCAATAAAAATCATCAGTTATATTCTGTATCTAGTACTTTAATTCAGCTTTGCTTCTTTATAATTAGAAATTTATTGTCTTTTATTAATAAATGCATTATGCGGTGTATTTTTTGAATTGCTTTCTTTAGCAGTTTATTATTATTAGAAACATAAATTTTTGTAATTAACAAATGTATCATGTGGTGTATTTTTTTAGAACTATCTTTAGCAATTTATTCTTATTATAATTAGAAATAATTTCTTTGTCTTTTATTAAATAATGTATGGTGGTGTATTTTTAAATAATTTTCATCAGCAAGTTATTTTTATTAAAATACTTTTTTTAAATTTAGAATTGTATCGTGGTGCATTTGAATTTTTTTCCTTTTCAGCAATTCATTTTTATTATAATTGGGGATATAATTTTTAAATGAAGAATTGTATCATTTGCTGCATTCTTTGATTTACTTTCTTTTCATTGGCAATTATTATAATCAGATTTATAATTTTTTTATTATTTAGAATTGTATTATGGGATGTAGTTTTAATTATTTTCCTTTTCATTAGCAGTTTATTTTTATTATAATTAGAAATATAATTTTTTAAATTAAGAATTGTATTATGTAGTGTATTTTTTGAATTACTTTCCTTTTCATTAGCAATTTATTATAATAAGAGATATATTATAAAAAATTAGAATTGTATAATGTGGTGTATTTTTAATTATTTTCTTTATCATTACCAATTTATTTTTATTATAATTAGAAATATAATTTTTTAAATTAAGAATTGTATTAGACGGTGTATTTTTTTGAATTACTTTAATTTTCATTAGCAATTTTTTTTAATTATAATTATAGATGTATAGTTTTTCTTTGTTAATAATTGCATCGTTTATTTTTTGAATTGGTTTCACCATCAATTTATTTGTATTATAATTAGAAATATAAATTTTTCTCTATTAATAATAGTATCATGTGGTGTATTTTTTGAATTGCTTTCATCAAGAATTTATTGTTTTTATAATTGGAAGTAAAATTTTTTTCATTAATAAATGTATCGTGTGGTGTATATTTTTATTACTTTTAGTAGCAATTTATTTTTATTATAATTAGAAGTATAAACTTTTGTTTTTTTATTAATAAATGTGTCGAATGGTGTATTTTTTAAAATACTTCCTTTTGCAATTTATTATTTTTATAAAATGATATTCTTAGGAAAGTTTTCCTAAGTAGCAGAACATTCACTTACTGTGTCGTGTGTTAAAATTGCGCAGTTAAAAATTAAAATCTATTTTGGTTTCAATATAAAACTTGATTTTTCAAAGCAATGGTGTTCTAATGGAAATAATATATGAAGAACTGTTCTAAATGAAAACTACTTATGTGGTGTTTATTCTTTTAGAAAGTTAAGCTATAAATTTGATCCTTATTAGTTTTTTACGCATTATAATTATCTGTTCAATATACCATTTCGGTGGTTTAGTCACATTCAGGGCCTGACTTAGCCTAGTTGAGGTTCGGGGCAAAAACTTCTTTGGGGCCCACACTAGGTTGGCGGGGCAGCTGCCCCTTATGCCCCTGCCTTAGTCAGGCCCTGGTCACATTTATATTTCTCCTTCCTAGTTTATTGCACTCATGAATTTTGTTCCTAATAATAGATTGACATAATTGAAAAAAATAACGGACGAATTTCAATATAGGCAGTTGCCTAGAACGAGGAAGCTAAGAGAGTGTCGAAAGGAGATGGATTTTAAAACTTGATTTATTTTATTGCAAAAGTAATTAAGCATGTAATAAAAATTGTGTCATCAGTATTATTTTCAAGTTGATCAGATCTTTATTTGTTTCAATATGTTCATTTAGTTTTAAAAAGTAATTTTAAAATAAAACGTTTGTTTCAACAATGCTATGTATAAATGAGAATCTGGAGTCGTAATCACTACTTACAAAAAGTGACTCTGCATATGTATAGGGTACGCTGCACTTCCGACTATTTGATATGCTGATATTAAAATTTGCACATTTATACTTCGAAGGATAGGAATGCATACCTCCGAGAGATGTTTTAAAAAATTAATTATAATTTTAATTTGTTAGAAATCAAACGAAAAGTGGGCATTTTTTAACCATAACTTTTGAAAATTTATACAGCACAAAATGTTTTTATACATATTTTTAAAATTCCTTTGAATGACATTTCTTTTTTGGGGGGGCGGGGGGCGTATATTTTTTACAATTTTAAAGGGTTTTCGAATAATATGTAAGGAATACTTTTTAAAAATACTGTATATTTCTCAAGTACATAAAAAAGAATTTCAACTGCACGCGCTCGGATCTCCCGGGATAGAATAAAGCTAAGTTTAAAATTCGAAAGTGTCCTCCCTTTTCGGCCTCGAAACTGCTTAAAATTTATATGAAGTGTGTAACAGTATAACTAAATTGAAATTGTTCTGTTTTGAAACTATTTGGTGATTATGAAAAACGATTTCGTTATAAAAGGATCAATAAAACCATTTCAATAAAGAACAAAAGATTGTGTAACTCACATATAATTATTACAACCTAAAAATAATATAATTAGATACGTTATTTCATTATAGTGCAAAAACCAAAACAAAAATGTAATGCTTCGAATATGATAATTCTGCTCAATTCACCTGAGACGAATTTCAAATGTGTTTGCTTGTTGTAAAGAAACGAAACGTCGAATACACATCTTCTGTTGCAAACGATATTGAATGATATATGTATATATCCCACGGAGCTATTTTATTTAACCGTAATCTCTCTTCTTTTTTTGTGTTATCAACATCCAATCGCAGACTAAATCAAAGAGAGAATTGTAAAATGTTAAATCATTTCCCAGAGGACTATACTTTTAATTAGTACAACATTCCAGAATAATGCCATCTGTCGATCTTTTGGACAACTGCCCCAATTAATATTGAGCCAGAGGCCCCACTAACATCCGAAAAGGAAAGACGTCTCCTGCGCTAGTGGTTCCCGCTCGCAAAGCTATGCGGCTACGCGGTAATATGCTTTCAGTCATAATGTTTTGTTACTTCTAACGTCTTCCTAGAGGAAATAATCTAACTTTCTGTTTATTTAATATCCCCATGTTTTAATTATTATAATATTTCCCTGTATAGATTCCCCTTTGACTATAAATAAATTCTTTTGTTTTTTTTAAAGAAGATTCTTTTGTTTTTTTTTCATCCTTCGTTTACATTATTTTAAACTTGGTTTAGAAACTAAACCGAAAATATTTTAAAAAACCCCTAGACATAACGCCACTAAAACCTCGCTATCTAAGGGGTATAACGTTTTAAGAAGATTTGGTTAGATTCCCATATATATATATATATATATATATGAGACGTACCACATGTATTTTTGGCACAGAGCGATGAACTAAAATCCTTAAATTAGGAGATCATGACAACTTACTGGGTAATGACTGTGGCGAGAATAAATAAGAAGTACTAAATTTGAAATGTGTGGTTTAGACGAATTATTCTCAACAATCGCCAAAATTCGATGCAAAACTGCAATTGTTGTCATAAAATCACATGCCAGATTTCGTTTTTAAAAAAGTCATTACGTTTATGAGTCCGCATTTAAATGCTTGTAATAAAAGTGCAAACTTATAAAAAGTGTCAATTTTTTCACCAATTTGGTTCTTAATCTGAAATCTTCTTGTTCTTACTCGGGATAGTATAGTTGGGATGGCAGGGTGTTTGATTCGTATCCCTTGAGTTGCGAATTCGAACCCGCCAGACGAATACTCTCCGTGGGTATTGCAGTGGAGCAAGTTAAATCTATCGTGGTCACAAATTCATCCATGTCGAGAGTAATACCACGTGGGGTACTGGGTTAGATCTGATCTTTCTTTGTTCTTGATCTAAATTAAGGTCTGTGAATGAATGAATGAAATGCACAAATGGAGTTAGTCATGTAAAAAGGGTTTATGACGTGTGTGAGTTAAAAGTTAGACTTCTGTTCTAAGTATCAGATTGTTAGAAGTATCTCATTGTTATATTCGAATGGCTTCGGCCGGGACGGAGTATACCTACGCCATACCCTCAGAAGTAAATGCACCCTTCTTTCCGTTGTAAAGTGGAACACGGGGAAAACAGCATTCCATCCAATTCTATTTGATTCAATGTAGTGTTAAGTTCTATTCTAAAAGACGAACGGAAGGATTTCATCTTAATGGATTTTTTTTCGACATTTGTAGCATTCAACAAATTTAATATGAAGATCGTTTATCAAATTGCATCAGTCTATTTAAAACTTTTTTTAGAGTCATAGCTCAAATTCTAATTTTTTTTTCTATGGGACTCAAGAAATCTAAACCGACTATATTTATCAAAACTCTGATTTCGCAATTCTTGAAGACTGAAATAATTTCTCTTTGTATATACAGAGTCTGACTAAGGCAGGGGTAGTTGCCCCGGGCCCCCTTATCAGAGGGGGCCCTAAATTGAGAAAATTAAATATTTCTATGAAGTTTGGTTTTTTGAAGATTTTACCCCTGGTGCTCAGTTAAGCTAAGTCAGGCCAAGTGTATGTACTTCGTAACTGAGAAAGTGAAGAACTCTTCTCGCATCAATTCAAAAGTAGAATTTTGCTTTTATCAGAAATAAAATTAGTTAAGGCAAACATTCTGTTTTAAAATCATGAACCAGTTAAGCACAGCTGCCCGGTCTAATCAGGACAGAGAAATCTAACTTTAATCTATTGTTATGCTACAATGTTTCAGACCAATCGGGATGAGAATTTTCACTACACAGCAGCAGCGCAACATCATTATTTGGAATGACTTCTATTCCAATGACGGAATGTACCGTCTTCGAAAAGGATTGTAACATTATCCTTTACCACTTCACTGTTTTATTTTCCTTACTATCTAATAAGATGGCTCCTTCTATTTTGGGAATTTTTTCTTATTTTGATTCAAATAGGAATTCACTAAATACTTGACTTATCTATGTATTCGAAGTAACTTTAATATTGAATCATAATCGTTATGAATGCTTAATTTTTTTTCTCACAACTATTAAAATTCGATAAATCGATGCACGCACGTCATACTTTCAAAACAGTTAAGTGGTTAATAGATATTAGAACGCTACTTTAGTTTCCACTTCCAAGTTGTGATGGTTTTAACCCTTTGACTACTGATCCGGTTCAACAGACCTTGTAAATTCTATCCTGGCAGGCCGAAAACGCCGAGAGCAGGATGTAAAATGAGTCATCAACAGGTATATTGTCACTTTACATCTTATAACTTTCTTTTAAAACTGAAAGCGACAGTACAAAATAAAATTTATTCAATCGTTTGGGCCGAGTCAGTAGCGAAAGGGTTAACTACTTATTCGTTGTTTTAGACTGGAGGTTAAATTTTTTTTTTTCATTATAAGGTTTCGTTGGGTTGACAAAACTGTTAACCGAATGTTTGGGTTGTCAAAAATGAAATATTAAGTAATTTTTCTAAATTATTTAATGAAGAGACAATTAAACAAATGTAGGTTTCATTCATTAAAGGAAATAATTATTTTCGGTATCTTAACGTTATGGAAAAGTTCAGCGCAAATAATAGTTGTGTGGTTAGAATTTTATTTGATTTTGGTTAAAAATTTTATAATGATTGAACGTATTATTTTTGTTTAAAATATATTAAAACAATGAAAAAGAAAAACATTGAACTTCATATTTTCTTTGTTCTGCAATAGATAATACTTGACTTAAGTTCACAAAATTATCACTATCCATAAAGAAATGTCCATGTTATCATGTATTTCTAAAACCCCTTTAGGACCAGTGAAAAAGACCTGTCATGAGAACGATCGTTTGGAAATGGAACACCTCCCATAGACCTTAGTACGAGAACTTTTCGCTGTTCAACATAATTTAAAAATAAATAAATAAATAAATATTCCGTATAAAATCTGTATTTTAATGTTATGATTTCACTTTTACAAGCAATATATATATATAATATACACTACCTAGCTATGCATTACTAAAAAAACATCGTTTCTAGAGGAAATGAAAAGTTTACTAATGAGGTATGAAACGAAATCTATCATTGTGGAAAAGATTTTGAAATGTAGATGCAGAACGATGTAGAGTCGTTGGAAAGATGCAGATCAGTACTGTTACAATTTAACCTGTGTAGTCGATCTTTGAAGGTATGAGCTAACTGTTTACGAGGTATGAAATGAAATCAATCATTGTTGGAAAGATGTACAAATGCAGTTTGTTGAGACTCTATCTGAATTTCATATTATTCAGTCGTTTCTCCTCTAATAATATTCAAAGATGTGGTGTCTTAATATAAAATAATTCACTCGTATTTAATCTGACTCCATTTTATTCTCTCTTATTTACAATTCTCTTTACAAGATGTTGCCATACACAAAAACATTATATTGGTTTCGCGCGCAATTAATTCAAACTAGAGTTTTAAAGAAGGTTAAAGCTCTAGTATGTTTTAAAATAAAATGTATTTTTTCTTTAGCCAAAGGCGCTCGTAACATCCTCCCACCTTTTGATTTTTAAATTAGGAGGATACAAAATCAAAAAAGCACAATTAACAAAATATTAAATTCAAAATAATAAGAAATCAAAACATAAAAGACACAAATATGAAATGTATATAATAAAGTTCAAAAGTTATTTAAAACGTGAAGGCTTAACTACACTTCTTCCACTTCTAGTTTTTGTTTCACAGTCACTTTCTAAGCTCGGGATTTTGATTTCTTTATACGAAGCAGCCGATTCATTATTTCTCGTAACTACAGGATCGTCATTGTCTAATTCCAAGGGGTATAAACGTTGCACTGGACGCACAAGTTCTCCACTTGCTGTTTTTATCTTTACTACTCGGATGCAACCATCTTTCCCCGGGAACATTTCAATTATCTTTCCTAGAGGCCAGTCTAGTCGCTTTTTGACATCACTTTCAATTATAACCATATCTCCTACTTGCATTTGCCTAGATTCCTTTACTTTTCGCTTCTTCTGGATTAATAAGCTCAGATATTCTTTTCGAAATCTTTTCCTCAAGTCCTCTCGTGATTTTTGTTGATACTGATATCGTTTGGAGATATTTACTTTATCCAAAGTATCCAAATCGGGAACTCCTACCTTTATAGTCTCTTGAATGAACATTGAGGGAGTCAGTGGAGTTAAATCATTCGGATCCTCTGATAGATAATTCAGAGGTCGAGAATTGATATTGGCCTCTGCGTTGCAAAGAATAGTAAACATTTCTTCGTAATGAAGCGATGCCTTCCCTAAAACTCTCCTCAAAAGCTTCTTCACCATCTTAATCATGCTCTCAAAAAATCCACCCCACCAAGCCGCTGTTGGGGGGTTAAATTTCCACTGAATTCTTAAGACAGAAGTGTCATTTACAATCTTGTCCCAATCAAGAGAACCCATCAAATTATTTGTTCCAGTGAAATTTGTTCCGTTATCGCAGTATGTAGTCCTAGGTCGCCCTCGTCTTGCAACGAATCTTCTGAAACCTAAAAGGAATCCATTAGTCGAAAGACTCTGTATTAATTCCAAATGAATGGCTCTATATACTGCGCAAGTAAAAAGCAAGATCCAAGCCTTTTTCCCATCCTTCAAATGAAGCGGTCCTGCTAAATCCACTCCAGTGACCTCGAATATTAAGGCTTCCCGTACACGGTCTTCCGGAAGTGGCGCGGGAATTGTTTCAATTCTCTTGCTCGTATATCTTTTGCATCTTATACACCTTGAAAGCACTTTCTGGACAGTTTTCCGGCCTTGCAGAATCCAAAATTTCTGACGGATATGTGTTAGGACAACTTGAACTCCAGCATGGGAAGATATCAAATGATGTTCGAAAATCAACCTCTCAACTAATGGGTGCTTACAAGGCAATACTAGAGGGTATCTAAAATTTTCTTCATCATCTCGTCTAGTAATTTTAGTCTTCAATCTAATTAGTCCATCAGAATCACTAAACACGCAGAGTGATTTGAGTTTTGATTTTACATCTTCGTTATTAAAGGTTTCTTGTTGCACGATTTTTATCACCCTTTTTTCGGCTGTATCTAGTTCTGCAACAGTTAAAAGATCTTTTATCTTGTTCATAGGACTTCGGCAATTTTGTACAAATCGTATAATCCATGCTACCATTCGCACAATTTTTGAATATTTTGAGAATTTGTACAAATACCAGGATTTATTCAGATCTGTAGTGTTAACCAAAGTCACTACCCTCTTTTTCCTTTCTTGGAAAACCTCTTCCAAATTGTATTCAGAGTCTGTCGCTGGCCATTCTTTCTCTGGCAGTTTCAACCACTGTGGACCCTCCCACCATCTCGATTTCAAAAATCCTTGGATCGAACAGCCACGGGAAGGGAGATCAGCGGGGTTGCAAGTCCCTGGAAGATGTTTCCAATCATCTTTTGAAGAAAGACTTCGTATTTCTTCTACTCTATTATTCACGAACGTACCCCAATGACCTTGTTGTATCCAATAAAAGGCAACAGAAGAATCTGTCCAGTAAAAAGTAGGTACGTTTCTCAAAGACATAGATTTTTTAATGTCTGAAGTTAACCGAGCTCCAATGCAGCAGGCCAATAATTCTAGACGAGGTATTGTAATAACTTTTAAAGGTGCTACTCTACTTTTTGTCTCTATAAAATATATTTTGACTTCTTCTCCCAAGGTATTTCTCAAAAATACAACAGTACTATATGCAAATTTGCTGGCATCACAAAAGGTATGAAGACTTAGTCCTTCTATGAAGCCATTGATCTTAACACATCTAGGGATCTTAACTTCCGACAGTAATTTCAAATCAACGATCAAAGTTTTAAATTTTTTCTGAATGTCATCTGGAAGAATTTCATCCCACCCTAAGTTTCTTTTCCAAATATTTTGTACTAAAAGTTTTAAACATATTGTCACAGGACATAAAAATCCCAGTGGATCAAATATCTTTTGAGCCGTTGACAGAATATTTCTTTTACTGCAAACATCAAAATTAAATTCAGCATTTTGTAAATCACAGAAAAGGAAGTCTTCCTTTCTATTCCATAGCAATCCAAGTACTGAGGTTGGAGCGATCGGTTCGTCCAGACTTAGCTCCCTTGTATATTCCCAACCTCGAAGATCAAAACAAGCATTGGAAAGCAACAGCTTTGCTTCTTGGATGAAACGGGTAAGATCATCTTCATTGTGCACGGATGTCACACAGTTATCTACATAAAAAGAATTCTTCAGTTTTTCAGAGGTTTCTGGAAAAAGCTCTTTAGATTCCTCTGGATGATTATTCAAAACTGCTGCCAAGAGGAAAGGACTACAAGTGAGGCCAAAAACAAGTCGGCGATGACGAAGTACCTCAAATTTTCTGGTTTCGTAATCTTCCCACCAAAGAAATCGTAAAACATCTCGATCTTCTTTTGCAATTGAAATTTGAAGAAAGGCTTTTTTGATATCAGAAATTACCCCAATGTTATTTTGTCTGAATTTTCTTAAAATGGATGGAATTTGCTCTATTAAATTTGGTCCTTTTTCCAGACAGTCATTTAAGGACGGAACTTTCTTAACTCGACAAGAAGCGTCAAACACTGGACGTACCTGGGTTGAAGAGTTTATCTTAAAAACACCTCGATGTGGTAAATAATAACTTGGATTTCCGTCCTCCATTTTGGGCACTTTCTCTATTATATTTTCCTCAAGCCATTCTTCAAAAACAGCTTCATATTCAGCATATTTCTTTTCATCTTTTAACTTATGCGAAGTACGGATGCAACGTTGATCAGCTATAGGTCTATTGTCTTGTAGAGTTTCTTTTGCTTCTATCCAAGGCAGCTTAACTATGTATCTGTCATTTTCATCTCTATCCACTGTTTTCATAAAATGATCCATTGCCTTTCTTTTCATTTCTTCTTTAGATTTAGTTTCAGCTGGATCCATAATGCCTAAGGTTTCTAATTTCCAAAGATCAGAGATAGAGCTATTTTGTATTAACATTGTAGTCACCAGATGAGCGGAAGTATTTTCTCCTTTTTCTCCACATACTTTACCCATGATTAGCCAGCCTAATTTTGTTTCATATGCTACTAATCCACATTTGAGAGCATATATATTTCCTGAGAATAACTGTCCACAGAAGTCGGCCCCTATCAGCAATTCAATGTCAGGACAATCTTTGCCTTGATCAGACAGTATTATATTCTTTTTCTTCAATTCCTTTTCCCAATTTCCTTTTTTGATCCTAGGTATTTTTCCGCATATAACTGGTTGATCAAGGACTTGCATAACATAACTAAATCCCGTATTCAAATTCTGAAGGGTTATTTCATACAGTCCATGATCTTGTTTTTCTAATGTAGACCCACCAAATACCGAATGTATGATATTTTTAACTTCAATGGGTCTGAGGTTCATTTCCTTAATTGTTTTCTTTAATAAGTATGAACGCTGCGAACCACTGTCAATAAGAGCCCGTACTCTGCGTATTTTTCCTTCTGCTTTAATATTAACTTGTAATGTTTGAAGGAGAACTTCTTCAGCAGCGCACTGATTGGATAAGTTGACATTCAGTTTCTCTTCCATCTCAAGTGTTTTGACTTTTGTTTGGTTAGATGGCAGATCTGGACACATCAACGTCCAATGTCTCTTATTACAAAGCAGGCACTGTACATTCGACTTGCACATTTTTGATGTATGACCAGGCTTTAAACAAGTGAAGCAGCATTTTTTATTTTTCAAAATCTCATGCTTTTTTCCAAAATCAAATTTTTTGGCATAATAGCATTCTTTACTTTCATGAGTTTTTTCACAAAAAATGCAAATGGGGTTCTTTCTTTTTTCTATACCACCTGAAAACAAATCTGTAGCCGTAGCCACAGAATCAGAATGTAATACTCTTTCTTTCTTCTCATTATACACCTTCGGTATAAATCCTGTTTTCGCCAGGCGAATTCTTTCTTCACCTTCTATTTCAGTTTTCAGAAAGAGTAATAAGTTTTTCAATTTTTCTGTGTATACATTGCTTTCCGAGTCATGATTTGCTATTACAATAGGATTACGTAACCATACTCTGAAAATATCTTCAGGTATACAGGATTCCACGAGGGGGAAAAGCATTGCTGAGTATTTGTCTGATGTTAATCCAATTGATTCTAGAGCTCTTAAATAAGTTTCTAATTTATCATAAATTTGCGATGTGCTTAATTTTCTTTTAGCTTCTGTAGCATTTATTATAACTAAATTTAGTAGCTCACGAACGTAGTACTCAATAAGCAATTCGTCTTTTCCGAAACGAGATTTTAAACTTTCTATTGCCTTGCAATAATTTTCATTTGTTGGAGGATAACTGTCTATAATTTCACGTGCTCTAGTTCCTTCATTTACACATTGAATCAAATATTGAAACTTGTCTTCATTTTCTAATTTATCATCATTATGGATTCGTTTAAATTGACTCCAGAAAGCCAACCAATTTTTGATTTCACCATTAAATTTAACAAGTTCTATTTTGGGTAACTTAAGTTTTCGTTTAATTCTAGGTGAAATAGAGCCAACGCTTTCCCTTTCAGCGTCAGAAAGTTTAGACAAATATATGTCCACATTAACTTTCGCATCTATCATTTTCGTGCTGTATTCCTCGATTTTAAGATATTCCTCTTCATACTTTTCAATATCTGGATTTTCCAAAAGAAAACTACATACTTCATTATCTAATTTGGCCAAATCCGAATAAATTCGTTCCAGATTACTGAAAAATGATTTAATTTCTTTTTCCTGAGGTTCTTCGACCTTTAATCTCTCAATCAGAATATTATACGTTTTCGTAAAGTTAGATCTAATAGGCATTCGCTTCTTAACGAACATCTCCATTTTTATTCCGTTACTGAATTCTTATTGCAAATAAAAAACAAACGTACCGTATTTTCAGCGATCACGTCCGGGTTCACCACAATGTTGAGACTCTATCTGAATTTCATATCATTCAGTCGTTTCTCCTCTAATAATATTCAAAGATGTGGTGTCTTAATATAAAATAATTCACTCGTATTTAATCTGACTCCATTTTATTCTCTCTTATTTACAATTCTCTTTACAAGATGTTGCCATACACAAAAACATTATATTGGTTTCGCGCGCAATTAATTCAAACTAGAGTTTTAAAGAAGGTTAAAGCTCTAGTATGTTTTAAAATAAAATGTATTTTTTCTTTAGCCAAAGGCGCTCGTAACACAGTTCAAGGCAATATTATACAGTTATACGCAATTAAATAAGAACATGTTCAGTACTGTTACAAATAGCAATTCAACCTGTGTAGTCGATCTTTGAAGGAATGAGCACACTGCTAATGAGGTATGAAATGAAACCGATAAGTGTTGGAACGTTGTAGAAATATAGTTCTAGACAATATTTTACAGTTATACGCAATCAAATACGGACTCGATAAGTACTGTTACAAGTAGCAATTCAACCTGTGTAGTCGATCTTTGAAGGGATGAGTACACTGCTAATGAGGTATGAAATGATGTAGAAATGTAGTTTAAGGCAATAGTATACAGTTATGCACAATCAAATACGGACACGATCAGTACTGTTAAAAGTAGCAATTCAACCTGTGTAATCGATCTTTGAAGGGATAAGCAAACTGTTCATGAGGTATGAAATGATGTAGAAATGTAGTTCAAAGCAATATTTTACAGTTATGCACAATCAAATACGGACACGATCAGTACTGTTACAAGTAGCAATTCAACCTGTGTAGTCGAT
>JAOUZG010025578.1:5655387-5669019 GCA_026289955.1 Argiope argentata
CTTCAGTTCAGCTCTACCAACCAGGCCATATCAGTCCTCAAAAGTAAATCAGCGTCTGTCATCTTTGTGTCGTTGATATCCTAAGGAGTACTTCAGTTTAAATCCTAATTCATACGGGACGTCGACCCTTGTAACGAGTGTAAATTTTTATTTGTGCATCTCCAGCAAAAATTAGCATTTAAATCCAATGAAAAAAGTGTATTTTTCAAATTTACAGCACGGAAAACTCATCAGTTTTGTGTTGGTTGTTCCTGTCCGTAATTGTTCCCAGACTAGAGTCATAATATTTGTGCATCCATTTTTTTACTTCAATAGCGTCCAGCAAATGTTTCATTGAAATACAACATTCCTTCGTATTTGAATTCACCAAGATTCTCCGCGTTCTGAGAAATGTTTTTAAACTATTCAGTATTTAAAATTTTTTAAGTTACTTATGTTTTCATAGGATATTCATCTTTGATAGTTTTTAGATTTAAATATCTACTATATTGTTTTATTATTTGATCTCAATCATTTGAAGTGCGTAAGAAAATATGTTTTTAAAATTAAGATATTATATTGATTTTTTAATTGCATTTCTGTATTTTATTTAAACGCAAGTTAATTTATCGTATTTAATGTATTCCTTGGTCCGCTAGTTTGCGAACCGAAACTTTTCGCGTTTATTGATACCATTTATGAGCCCTTGAGCGACGCGCCAAGTCTCATTAAGTATTCAAAATCTCAGTCGCTCCCACAGTGATTATCTAAACAATATTCGAAATGTTTTCTTTTTGCAGCTGGATGGTATGAAAAATGTTCTGATAGATTTATTACTTTTTTTTCTTCTGAGTAATGATTCATTGATCATTTCAATCGTATAAAATGTGTATCTCAGAATGTTATTTCATGCTTAAGAATTCAAGTTAATTCTTTTCTACTACTGACTCATATTTAATAAAAAAAATCCATTGTTCATCAAGGTTGAGAGTAGGAAAGAAAGAATGCTGTTCTGTTAAACTGTGCGCGTGAATGTCTTGTCTTGTCTTGTCCTGTCATTATTTAGTGTGTGAATGTGGTTATTAAAACATATGTTTCTGAAAACATGCGTCCTATTACTTCCTACAAGGGTCCTAATCATCTACATTCTACTACAAAAAGTAATTTGATTAAAAAGGAGATGCGCGCAGCAGATGAATGATGAGGCAGTGCATATATTAAGTTTGCGTTCATGCTTGATGTAAACTTCGATATGACATTTATTATCATGTGAGAACATGATGTTGTATTGGTTAGAAGGTTTTGGCGTCTCCGAAATTTATCAGCAAAAAAAAAGTAAAGAATATGGGAAGAATTGTTTTTACCTGCATTTACCAGTATTGCGTTATAATTATTATGTATGCTTCTTTGAAAGTGGATGCGTTTTTAAATGTTTGATCTTCTTTTACCATTATTAGATTATTATTACGTCTTTGATAACAGATGCTTTTTAATAGGCCTGACGTAGAACTATGATATAATAGTTATTTTATCTCAAAATCGGTCAAAATCCAAATTTTTTTTTGCCATCTAGAAAAATTGAGAATGGAAGTTTAAAAAATTGAACACACACACACACACAGAGAGAGAGAGAGAAGAATAGACACAGATAGAGAATTCCGTTTCAAACCGGTTTAAATTGGTCAATGACTTAAATTCATTCAGACTAATAATGACTTAAAAATAATAATATTCTCACAAGATAACTTGAAATATGTGATCGTAGATTTCATTTTTTTATAGTTATTTCTCGTCTTGTTTTCTTTTATATTTCTCTTTCTTTTAATAGTTTTGTTTCGAGTTTTAAGATATTGCAAAAATCATGTTGGGAGATAATAGTTTTAAGTGGTATGAATATAGATTCCCGTAAATAGTCACAGCGATTGTCTATTTGGCAATATGTCTCCACCTGGAATCATGTTTCATGTTCTGATCATCTTTCTAATTAGATGACCCCTTCTGAAAATAAAATAATATAACAATATAAAAAGAAATGTAATGTATAAACTATACATAGTATAAAATGAAGTTTCCTGAAAGCGTCTGTATGTTGGAACCACAAAACTCGAGAAATAGTTAACGGATACTGGAGATATTTATACCTTTTTGTAGAGCATTTATTGGGGAAGGTTTTAATACATTAAAATTCACATCAAAATAAAAAAAGAGAGTTTTATAATTGAGATTTTAACTTTGCGTTTATCTGAGCCTATATGAAAACATCACACTGCGCATGTGCAAATAGCAAGAGCTGTGGTATGCATATACGATACATTTCTTTGATTACGCCTGATTTTAAACTCCTTTTCAAAACTCATTATGCCTTCGAAAAACGGAATTTCGATCTTGGCCGGAAGATCAAAGAAACTTTAGGAGGTATTAGCGAATAGCGCTAGGCCCGAACTCCCAATCTTATGGTTAGTAGCCGAGTAACAAATCCGTTGGGCCAAAAGTGCACTTCGGTCCGAGGGATGGTATCTGGCTTATATGCATAGCAATCACCACAGAATATCTCCCCAGTGAGTTTTGGCAAACGATATTTTATGTGAAGTGGTGAAGTTAACAACTTGTCGTATGTAATGCGCGTCTAGAGCTTTGAGTGGTCGATAGAGGGCGCCACGACAGTTGAATGAAGCTACGTGCGAAGGTTGCGTTTTATCCAAGGTCGGTCGGGTTAACATTTTAGGTGTTTAGCGGATAACGCTAGGCCCGAACAAATCCATTGGGCCAAAAGTGCACTTCGGTTCGAGGGATGTTATCTGGCTTATATGCATAGCAATCACCACAAAACTATCGGCTAGCGAATATCAGACAAATAATGTCCACTCTTAGTAAAGGGAAGTCTTTTGATGCTCGAAATAAGTCTTTCTTTAAATCACACTGCAAATGAATTACGGTGACAGAATGAATTTCCTGAGAAACGTAATGAGCGTCTGTGTTTTGTCTACGGGCATATCATATTTTTAAGCACTTGACATATGAATTAATTTAACTTTCTAAGATAACTCTTCCTATTTTGGTAATTTATTGTTAATTTGATTTTTAATTCTAATATATGAAAAATATATAAAAAAAATATAATAACTAATATATGAAGAAGTTGGTAGCTAATATATGATAACTAATATATGAAGCAGTTGTGATACCAAATCGTTTCATATTGATTTTTTCGTATTCAAATACTTAATTCTGTGGCTTAATTGCAGACTTGAAAATAAAAATTCAGTAATTCGATGCGCGTGTCAGATACGTCATTGTATGCGAAGAGGTTAACTTTTTAAGTCTGAATATTTCTGAATGTGTGTTATAAAAATTTGTTTTGTAGCTATTTTTGATCAAATCTAAATGTATTTTTATGTTTGTTTGATGTTGCGTAACATGTCCATGTCATATCGGGTGGAGATTAGACTTGAGTTTTATAGTTAATTTTTCTTCTTGGATGCAACGCCACTGGCAACTCCGTGAGGATTCTGTTGGTAGAATAATATATAACAAAAGTAAAGTGGAGGTCATGTGATTAGAAAGCAGATGTTAACCTCAGACAAATAATGTTGAAATGAAGACATTAGGTTTATGTTCATTCTCGATTTAGTCTTAAATTTAAAATTTATTACCTTTGTCCTGTTTTCTTTTGTATTTACTTTTCTTTCAAAGAATGGAGGTTTTGGGGAGTATTTCCTGAGATATTTTGCAGTTACATTTTAGCAAAAGTATTCAACGAAACACTCAGATTTTCGTAAACACTCTATGTTCATTGAAAACAAAAATAATAAATAAGAACAATTTCTATGCTACACAAGTTATCGGATTATATATAAGTATACACATAAATTATTCCGCAGTCTTAATATATATATATATATTCCATTTAAAGAATTTGTATCTTAGTAGCAAAAAAATCGATTTTTATTTTTGCACTGTTTAAGCAAATCGGGTTATTGACGGTTTTAATTTTTAAAACCCTTGTCTTGGATCATGTTTATTCCTATGGATGTTGGTCCTTATTTTTTTCTGCTGCCATTACCTTGTTCTTCTTATATTTTATGGTTTTTATTGTTATTATCATGTGAGAATATGATGTTGTTTTGGTTAGGAGGTTTTCTCTGAAATTAACGGGCAAAAATATTTTTACCTGTTTTTAACAGTATTGTATTATTATTATGTATGTTACTTTGACAGCAGATGTATTTTTAAAAGGTTGACGTAAAACTATGCCATCATAACTGTTATTTCATCTCGAAATCGGTCAATCTCCAAAACTTTGTTTTCCAGATAGAAAAATTGAAAATGAAAGTTAAAAAAAAAACCATATATATTATAGAGGGACAGAGATTGTTTCAAACCGGTTTAATCTGATTAATGACTTAAATTAAATAAGACAAATAATGATTTAAAAATAATAATGTTCTCGCATAATAACTGGAAATTTACCATCGAGGATTTCATTTTAATTTTGTTGCTTTTATTATTCATTTTGTTTTATTTAGAACTTTAAAGCCCCAACCGGAAGTTACTAGATACAAGGGCGAGAAACTTAAAACATATTGGGTGGTTCTCATACATATTGACTGGTATAGGATTTATGGGTGTTGGCTACCTCCTTCAATGAAGAGACGTGTTTCTTACGGGAAGGGCTGAACCATAACCGGTTCTTAGGAATCGACCTTAGCTCTCACCAATGTTGCCGTAGAAGTCTGATCATTCAATTCATATGCCTGATATTTTGGTGGTGGTGATGGTAGGTTAGACAAGTTATGATTACTATTTTGGAATAATAAGTGATACATTTTAAAATCAACTGAAAAAAAAGCCATCCTTTATCTAGAGTCATGCCTATTTCTGTGGGTACTGGCCATTACTTTAAAAATTATTTTTACTATTATTTTATTGCTCTTATTTTTTATAGTTTTTATCACATCAGAACATGATGTTGTTTTTGGGATAAGGTTTTTAGCGTCAACAAAACTCCATAGGCGAAAAATAAAAATTTAATTATCTGCTCGAGCATCTAAAAAAATTAGCCTTTAATAACGCGTCTCTATCGCATTTACAAAAGCTCTGATTTTAAAATAAGTTAATGACTACAGTAAATAAAAGCTAGAAAAATGTACATTCCGAGCACGTGATTATATGAAAGGAAATAAATAGAAAATTTGATATTTTTTTTAAAAACAATCAATGCGAGACTAAGTTTTTTGGATCGGTTTCAATATTAAAATGCTTAATTAAATGAAACAGTTAAAATGAATAAAAATATAATTTAACTTTTTATTTTTTTCTTACTGTATATATTTTATTACTTAAAATAAAATTCACGTAACATGCCCGGCCAAACCATAAAGTGACCAGAATGGTCACAGATACGGAGGTATGAGACGGCATTCTGTTCTGTCCTACGAGCACGTGGTGCTTGGCCGTTCAAGGAATTATGTTCTGATATGATACATTGGAATGTGCATAGCGGATTTCTTTTTAATTTTTAATTTATTTTATTGTTGCCTTTTTTTTTGTCGTTCCGATTTTTGAGATAATAGATGGCAGTTTCAGAATCAATTGACTGTGTAACCTTTTTTAATCAACGACACTGATGTTCAAGAAAGCAAGTAAGGCTTAAAGATCGAAAAATTGTGTTGGATGTCTTGGGAGTTGAATGAATGAAAGAAGATACACAAAACAGGGTTTTACACCCTCTGGATAGGCTGTGTTGGCGTGGAAAATAAATAAATTAATAATTAAAACTCTAAAATATAAGAAATATTTTTGATAACTTTTTAGCTATACAGCTTTATTTTGCTCAACATCTAAAATCGACCATTTTATTGCAGACATCATTCCAAAGCGTTATGTTCTGACAGCCGTGGCACTGGCAGCCACAACTCTGTCCATTGCCCTACAGACCAATCTCAGCCTGGCCATTGTGTACATGGTGGAACCAGCCTTCGATGGGAATATGTCCACCTCAACACCTAACGAATGTACTTCTGTAAGGAATATAAGCATCAGCACAGAAAAGTATGCAAAGGTACGTCTACAACTTACAAATTGCAAAGGAAGACTTCTACCATTGATAATTTATTATCCGTAACTATTTCTACTAAATAAAATTTCATCATACAAAGAGTTAAGAAATATAGTGCTTCAAAAAATTAACTATATTCATAGTGAAAAGCCCCAAATGCCCGTTAATGGTAACAGTAATGAAATTACTGTTACCATCCATGATTCTTACTTGTACACGGCGAGTGTTAATAACATAAATCTTTTTCTTTAGGGTGATTTATAGAATATCCGAGTGGCCGAGGTGATGGGAGTGGTAGGAAATTTTTCTTATCTTTAAATGGGAAACTCGGACTATTCAGTGTCGTGAAGTTCCATGTACTTGAAAGATGTTTAGAATGAGAAAATTAAAAAGATAAATATGATGCTTTTATAACATCTGCCTATAAGGATCGGATTATTAAATAGACAATGTAGGCAATTGCCTGGGAGATCCACAAATTGAGGGGACGACAGATTTCCACTCTCCATGTGAAAGGATGAAAATTGCCGAGCTAAACCATCAAATTTTTGAAAGATCCCTGTGTTTCATTGCATGATTAAGCGTGTGCAGAGGCGGATTTCCGAACAGGCGCATGAGGCTCGCGCCTCGGGCCTCATAAATTAAGGGGCCACAAAATTTATTTCTAAAATAATAATTATTATTATTATTATATACACTGAATTGACAAAAGTCATAGGATGACTGTTAATATCGGGTCGGTCCTCCTTTTGACCGCCGAAGTGCAACAACTCGACGTATCATGGAGTCCACAAGTCGTTGGAAGTTCTCTGCAGGAATATTGAGCCATGCTGTCTGTATAGACGTCCATAATTGTGAAAGTGTGGATGGTGCAGGAGTTTGGGCACTAACGGACCTTTCGATGATGTCCCATAAATGCTCGATGGGATTCATATCGGGCGATCTAGGTGTCCAGATCATGCGCTGGAGTTGTCCAGAATGCTCTTCAAACCAATCGCGAACAGTTCTGGCCTGGCGACATGGCGCATCGTCATCCATAAAAATCCCATCGTTGTGTCGGAACGTGAAGTCCATGAATGGCTGCAAGTGATCTGCAAGCAGCTGAACATAACCATTTCCAGTCAATGATCGGTTCAGTTGCACCAGAGGACCGAATCCGTGCCATGTAAAAACAGCCCACACCATTATGCAGCCACCACCAGCTTGAACAGTGCCTTGCTGACAGTTTGGGTCCACGGCTTCGTGGGGTCTGCGCCACACTCGAACTCTACCATCAGCTCGTAACAACTGAAATCGTGACTCATCTGACCACGCTACGGTTTTCCACTGGTCTAGGGACCAGTCGATATGCTCACGAGCCCAGGAGAGTCGCTGCAGGCGATGTCGTGCTGTCAGTAAAGGCACTCGAGTCGGTCTTCTGCTGTCATAGCCCAAGGCAGACAAATTTCACCGCACAGTCCTATTGGACACGTCCCTCGTACGTCCCACATTGATTCCTGCAGTTATTTGACGAAGTGTTGCGCGTCTATTAACATTGACCATTCTACACAGACGTCGGCGGTCTCGGTCGTTAAGTGCAAGTGATCTCCCACTGCGCTGTCCATGATGGGATGTGATGCCTGTAATTTCATACTCTCGGCACACTCTTGATACTGTGGATCTCGGAATGTTGAATTCACTAACGATATCCGCAATGGAATGACCCATGCGTCTAGCTCCAACTAACATTCCACGTTCAAAGTCTATTAATTCTCGTCGTGCCGCCATAAATCACGAAAAACCTGTTCACATGAAAAACTTGAACACAAATGAAAGCTCTGGAAAACGAACTGCGCATTTATACTTTTTCGCTGCGATACTACTACCATCTGTATATTTGCATATTGCTGTCCCATGAATTTTGTCACTTCAGTGTATATTAAATTTTGAAAAACAGGACAATTTTTTGCACTCTACTATTCCCACTCCCAATTCTTCATGTATCTCAATCAAGAATCATGCAATATCAGTACCCTTGAAGAATCAACTGTTCTGAGAATGAGAGAGTCAAAAGTCATCCAAGAGGGGAGGAGGGAATTTTACGACATCTTTTATCTTGTCCGAAACTAAAGAGAGAGATGCCATATATCCTCCTGCACACTCGGACCCTATGACATACACGAATGGCTGTCAAGGTCTCAAGGCAATGAACGTGTCTGTGTAATAGGACATAGGACGCATTTTAGTTTGAGATCTTGGTTAGAAGATCTTTGCTATAAGGCATTATTTTTCCGTAAACACACTATTGGTAGTGACTTAGCGTTTCACATTTTAAAAATATTGACTTTGATTTGTGTTGCGGAAGGGTATTCATTTCTGTGTTTGACCTTTACCAATGTAAATATTTGTAAGAATATAATTTTTAATAAATTTTCGTTTCTATTTTCATACTTTTGAAAATATTTCAATCGTAACTTTATATTTTTTGGCACATTTAAAGGTTAAAAAGAGGACTGATTTACAATACGTATCGTAAGTCATTGGCACTGCTCAAAAAGATAAAATAAACTGGTTACTTTCTTCTCTTAACTAAGGAGGGTGTATCAACTCGGAAAAAATCCAGTTAATATTTTTTGTGATACTAATTAAAAAAAATGTTTTAGCCATGCCACCGAAAAAAAAGTTTGAATCGAGATCTTCAAAACGCAAGAAAGCACACAAAAAATTGAATATATGGAACGACATAAAAATTCACTCAATAAATTTATTATAACGTTTGAAAAACGAGCTAAAATAGAAAATGAGCCAGAAAGAGCAGTTCAGCAACCAAATACAGTAAGTGTACAACCAATGAGCCAATTGAAATTGAATATACACATGAAAAAAAAAAACGTTGAGCAAGCTGAAGTAGATTATGATTCAAACATATTAAATAGCTTATTGAAATAGAATGTGAATTAAAAAAAACCCGATGAGCACACTGAAAAGAAATGTGCACAAGAAAAAATCTCTGAGCAAGCTGGAGTTGAAAAGGAATTCGAAGAAATTGGTGAGCGAAATGAAACAGAATGCAAACCTAAAAAGCCAGACGAACAAACTAAAACAGAATATGCACAAGAAAAAGCCGAAGAGTGAACTGAAGCAAAATGCGAATTCGAAGAAATTAACGAGCGAATTGAAAGAGAATATGAGTTTCAAGATACCGATGCTCAAGTGAAACAGAACGCGCACAAGACAAAACCGTTGTGAAAGCTGAAGCGTTAAAAAATTCGCAGAAAAAATTGACGAGCAAGTTGAAACAGAATGCAAACCTGAAAAGACCGATGATAAGTCTAAAAAAGAACGTGCATTAAAAAAAAACGGAAGAGCCAGTCGAAGCAGAATGCGAAATCGAAGAAATTAATGAGCGATCTGATAAGAATTGGCAACTTGTAATTTTAAGCAACGAAATAAAATATCAGCTGAGTCTGACTGCGGTAAACATAAAGACGAGTGTTTGTTTTTCAGTGACATTGCATTGTGACCACCAAACTTATCAGATGAAACCATTGCACATTATTTGATAAATAAGCCTTGTAATATTGAGAATATTACAATCTTTGAAGTAAAATGCTGAGACAGAAATCGAACTTATTATAGAAATGTTTCTGAATCGAATTTTCACTGTAAAAAAGCCATTGTCTCAAAAGAATTTTGCCAGTGGTTAGTATATTCAGCAAGAAGTAATGCAACATTTGTTACCTTTGTAAAATGTTTTCTTATACGCCTACGAAATTTTCAATAAGATTTAGTGATTGAAAAAATTTAGTAAGAGACTTAAGTGGTCACGAAGCTTCACAGATCCATATCAAATCTACGATGGCTTTCCAAAAACTCTTGTCTATTTCTAGACGTATAAATATTCATTTAGAACAGCAATTTGATACTGAGCAAAAGTATTGGCGAGCTGTTTTACAACGTGTCATTGCCACTGTAAAATTGTTGGCGAATTAGGGGTAGCATTCGTGGCCACAAAGAAGGTACAACTTCAAACCGAAAGAGGAAATTTCTTGAGTTGCATGGAATATTTGGCAGAATTTGATAGCTTTTTGAAATTGCATTTGAAAAATTTATCAATACAGGGAGTGGAAATGTCAATTATTTATTTTACACGATATGTGACGAATTCCTAAAATTTAATGGGCGATGAAGTTAAGAAACATCTAATAGCTGAACTTCAAGAAGCAATTTACTATTCGATAATTGTGGATTCTACTCCGGATATATCCCACGTAGACCGACTTACTTAATTTTGAAATTTGTTATTATAAATGGAGACATAATAGAAAGTTTTTTTCGGTTTTATTACTATTCAAAACCCTAATTCTGAATATTTAGAAAAAATAATTCTTGAATTTTTTAAAAGATTAGTCTATAAATATTCAAAATTATGGGGACCAAACCTACGATAATGCTGTAAATAAGGCAGGGAAATACAGTGGACTGCAAACAAGACTAAAACAGCATATAAATACAGCCGTCTTTGTGCAATGGGCAAGCCTTACGTTAAATTTAATAGGAAATTGTGCAGCAAAATCATGTTATGGTGCATTAAAATATTTTGATTTCATTCAGAATTTAATTGTATATTTCTCGATATCTACTCGACGATGGAATATGCTTAATAATAGTATTGAAAATCAATCTCAGAATATAAAAAGAATAAATGACATTAGACGATCACTAAATTTCCAAAAAATACTTTTTTTATATTCGGTTATTCGTTTTTTAAAAACAATTTTATCTACTGATATTTAGTAATCTTCGTAACCACAAGTTTCAGTTTTTATAATTAAGCCTGTTCATAAAAGTTTTATAAAAAATGTGAAAAACTTTGTACTTTCTTTTACGAAATGATTTACATACCTAAAAGCTCCAAACTTTCAGGTATTACTAATTAGATGCGAATTAATTCACTAGTTTTTTGTAAAGTTTTTGAATAAAGGCATAATTTGTTTATCAGAACCGTTTAATTTAAAGGAAATAAAAAATGACTGTTTAGGAAGTCGAAAACGCGTAAATTGATTGAAATTCTCAACTTTGTTAACGTTTTAAAACCAAACCAAAATTTTTATTAGCGAAAAAGATAAACAGCTCCATTCTATAGTAATTGATTTAGTGTATAATAAAGTTTTAGGCGTGTATCTCAGAAAAATATTACGTAACTATGATACAAAATAGCGCATACATTTTTAAGAACATACTTAACACACCCTGAACTTCATCATTATTTAAAGTACTGCCAAGAAGTATGGAGATATTAATTTTAATTTTTACTATTCTGTACCTAGGTCTAGACGCCTTCCTTTTTTTACATACACAAAAAAAAATCAGATATAGGGCTTAAAAGTGTGAAAAATAGGCTTAAAGAGTGCATGCTATAATTATAACTGGAGTAGAGGGAGGCCTCGAATTGCATTGCGCCTTGGGCCTCTGAAACTCCAAATCCGCCACTGTTTTCAATCATTTCCTAAGTCTCCATTTCATATACTTGTGTGTTAAGAATGATAACATACTTTTCCCTATCCCGGAATAAGTCATCATTAATCATTTCATAAAATAATGATGAATTTTTATAAGCTTTTGACTTTATACATGTTGAATCAGTTCTGAAATACTGTTTCCTTAATATATTTCACAACTCTACATATAGAGGGCAGCACGAATCAAAATAGCCTATTTCATTATAAATTTCGTCTTGCGTATTGATTTAGGCTAAGGATTTGTCGTGATCTCATAATTAGCTAACAAAATAATAACCGCCTATAAAGTCTAAATCGTGCGAGTTAATTTCATTGATATAATCCATTATAAATACGTAAAAGTACATAATTTTAGCGACATATGTTTGTTTATGTGTGTAAAAATTAATTCTAAGATTCCAGATTATATATATATATATATATATATATATATATATCGGAAACATTAAAATATTTTAAAATTTAATTTTAACTGTAGGTAGTAAGTAAGTAGTTACTAATTAGTCATTCCATGCGTAAATTATAATCAAATATATGGGTGTCAATACAAAAATATGAAAGCATGAAGACCTCAAAATAATACTTTAAAAAAAGTTATGCTTCATCTTTGAAAGTTCTGATGAGTTAGCGGTTGACTTTCGAACTGAGACGAGTTCAATTTTTGAGAGGGTGAAAAGCATAAAGATCGTTAAGAAATAATAACTTTGTGATGCTTCTGATTACATTGAATTAGATATATTTTTGCTTTTACTTTTCAATATTGAATCATCTTTAATTGCGTATTATGAGGAAAAGAAATGTCAATAGATCTTTAAAACTTTAATTCATACTAATTAGCACCTTCATCTATATTTGGACTCTTTTATCAGACACTTCCAAATGGATTTTTCAGTATCTTGTATATTATCAATATAGTTAATATAACTTTAAGTAATTTGTATATTAATGCTACTGTATATTAATGATATTGTGGTGATTTCTATAAAATCCAATTAATATCCTTCAAGCTGAAGGGTTCTTTTTGCTTGATCGGTATGATACTCGGCTACTGACCATAAGATTAAGAGTTCGGGCCTAGCGCCATCCGCTAATCACCCTATAATGGTAACCCGGCGACAGTCCTTGGATAAACGCAAACTTCGCAGGTAGCTTCGTTCAACTGTCGTGGCTCCCTCTATCGGCGACTCAAAGCTCTAGACGCGCATTAAATACGACAGTTGTTAACATCACCACCAACACTTCACATAAGTATCGTTCGCCAACTCACTGGGGGGATACTCTGTGGTGATTGCTATATAAGCCAATTAATATCCTTCAAGTTGAAGGGTCCCTTTTGCTTGATCGGTATGATACTCGACTACTAACTATAAGATTGGGAGTTCGGGCCTAGCGCTATTCTTTAATCATCTATAATATTAATGCTATTCAGCAATTTGTATATTAGCAATATAGTAAATATAACTTTAAGCAATTTGTATTTTAATGCTATTGTATATTAATGACATGAATGCTATTCAGCAACTTGTATATTAACAATACAGTTAATATAACTTTAAGCAACTGGTATGTTAGCAATATAGTTAATATAACTTTAAGTAACTTATATATTAATAATATAATGCTATTCAGCAACTTGTATATTAGCAATATAGTTAAGATAATTTTAAGCAACTTATATATTAATGATATTAATGCTATTGAGAAACTTGTATATTAACAATACAATTAATGTAACTTTAATCAACTTGTATAATAGCAATATAGTTAATATAACTTTAAGCAGCTTATATATTAATAATATTAATGCTATTCAGAAACTTGTATATTAGCAATAGAGATAATATAATGTTAAGCTACTTGTATATTAATTATATTAATGCTATTCAGAAACGTATATTAGCAATAGAGATAATATAATGTTAAGCTACTTGTATATATTAATGATATTAATGCTATTCAGCAACTTGTATATAAACAATACAATTAATATAACTATAAGCAATTGTTATATTAATGCTAATACAACTAAATATATCTTTTGTTTTAATTTTAGGGAATTGCTTCAAAATTCAACTGGAACACCGAGATTCAAGG
>JAOUZG010025578.1:5674019-5691158 GCA_026289955.1 Argiope argentata
CTTTCTTGTGAATATTGATTTTGGAGGAAATATTTTGTACACAATGAAGAACGATTTTGTCTGCGTATGTTATAAACTGGCTTTTCGTTTTTGTTCATTATGATTTTTCTTAGTCAGCATGCAAATATCGTAATCCTTTGCAGATATAAAAATGATTGTAGCAGTCTGATGTTGAAAATACTGAATAATATCATATTCTTTATTTTTGCTTATTACCGAATTTTCAAAGTAGTCATCTATCTTAATCCTGAAAATATACTTCGTTTATTCATTTCAATATATAAGTGGATATATTACTATGCACTTGTACGAGTATTATTTTACAAACGAAGCATATAAATCAGATTTGCTGAAGAAGCGACATTGACTATTTTTGTTCCAAAATGATTCTCTGTGGTCGGGGCAAGCCTCAATCGGGGCAGTTGAAATTTTGAACAAGACATATAAATGTATATAGGGAAACTCAGAACTAATAGTAGGAATTCAGAAATAATTATCCTCCTCCTGCATATCTCTGAGATTTAGAACATTTTCTGCATGAGGAAAGGTACAACCTGCCACTTACTCTTATTCAAAACTTGTCTACGTCCATTTCAAGGAGGATTCAAGAGGTTTTACCTGCCAAAGATGCTCTCATACCATATTAGGTACAAAAATTGTTTTTATAGTTTTCCATTATTTTGGACAACCCTGTCTGAAGTTTATACTGGATTTTCGATTTAATATCTGTTTAGAACTGCTATATCGAGAGGGGGTGGAGGTGCAAACAGGGCGATCAAATAATGTTAAATAAATTTGATTTAAATACAATTTTTTGAATTTAAAATATTCAGATTACTAGGTGTGTTATTAAGTTATGCAGATCATTAATACAAGCTACAGCTTTTTATAATATACTGAATTATTAATCATTGATTAATTGATTTTGTCTTCATTCTATTTGACAGCTATTGTGAAATAATAATTTTAAAGGTTAAATTTATTAAATTTTCTATAATTAAATTTGCCGACGTCCTGGTTTAAGGGTAGCGCATCTATCCTATGATATGGGCATCTCGGGTTCGAGTCCCGGTTCGGACATGGTTGTTCTTCAGTGTTCTATCTGTGAGGTTCATGAAGGTGTCCTCATATAAAAACGGGCTGTGCAAACGAATGTGATGAGTGAGTAGCCAAATCCTACTCTTAGCCCTAGTTTGCGCTACTACAAACAAAAGACGCTAATTAGGCTTATATCTCTGACTACCACATCGAGTTTTTCCATGGCAAGTGCCATAAGAAACAACAACAGCATAACTAAATGCAATAATAATAATTCATAATCCTTTTTATAATAATAATTTTCCTAATCTTTTTTAATATATTAAAATAATTGATAATTATTGGTAAAGAAAGAAATCATAAAGCTAATTTTTTTCTGGTATTTTATTGCTTTAGTTATTTTTAACCCATGATATTCATATTACAAAATAATTGAGTAAAAACATATATATTTTACAAAGTATCCAAAATAAAAAAAAATTATTTTGTAAACCATTTACGTGTTGATTAAGTCAAAAATATTTTGAAATGTAAAACTAAATTACCTAATAATTTAAAAAGGGGCCTCATAATCATATACTGCATAGGTAGCAAAATATCCAAATCCTTTCATCATACGAATATTCTCTTGTCAAAAAATTAAATCTGGGGATTTTATTGAATCTGCACTTTTCAAATCTGTCTAAAATAGATGAATAAAACTATGAAATAATGCGTGTCTGTCTTTGAATACGATAATTCAAAAAGCCGGAAATTAACGAAATACATTTACAAGCGGTCTTTATCTCATTATAATAGATTTATAGGGTTGCCATGAAATAACTTTTCCTGTTTGGCGGCTTCTACAGTTAAACCACATTTTATATACTGACTTCGCCAACGTCCGGGCACAAGGGGTAGCACGTCTCCCTCGTGATCTTGGCGTCTTGGGTTCGAGCTTGGTTGTTCTTTATCTGTTCTGTGACGTGATTGAATGCCCCTCCCCCCGTAAAAAGGGTCTGTGCAACCAAATGCGATTCATGAGTGGCTGTTCTGTATGTGATATCTTTATGTTATGTGCTGTCTCATCTGTAAGCACTGTATGATACTAAGTGGTTCTCGGGAATTTCTAAATGTCCTGTAAAAAAATCCACAGACCCAAAAAACATGGAAATTTGAATTACGCTGAAAAAAATTAGTACTAAAAGTTGCCGATAGGAGAAATGCTGGCGCTGCTATCACGTAAGAACTAGGAAAATTGCATTATATATGGAATGGTTTATATGAAATTCCTTGTGTATGCTTGACATAAAAGCCGTGCATTCTTTATTAAAAGGTAAGAAAAAAATGACCTGTTAGCAATCTGTTCTTGATCATTGATGTTTTCTTGACTATTGTTCGTGATTGTGATACGAGGCGATCTACATTCAACATTCTCCCTAAAGTCTCACTTATACCAAATAACTGGTAAAGGGAAGCTATTCTATTCTTTACTTTTCACGGACCATTTCTCTCATATCTCCGACGTTTCAACCTGATCCCTAATGCTTCCTCCCCTATGGGAAATCTTGATGCTAAGCCGATCCACTACGCAACAGAATGTTTGCTGACTTCCTCCTTCCATATGACTAAGCCAATACCTGAACTAGAACGTGCTTGGTTCCGTAGTGTTGCCTCTTCCCAAGGATCCAGGACGAAAATTCGAAGAAGAAAACAGAGATTTGTTTCAATTTTAAGAACACTATCTTTAAGAGTAGCTCTACAAATCCCACCTTTTTTCTGTTATTTTTGTGTTTGTACATACCTTTTTTTTGTGGGTGTTTTTCTTTTTTATTATTGTTTCTGTCCTCGTTCCTAAAATTTTCTTTTGTATTTTTACAATATTTCTCAGAAATTTGTAATTTCAAACAAACTGTAAGTATGTTTTCGTGAATTAGCATAGGTTTTCAGTTTATCTCCAATAGCTAGCTTAATTAGACAAAGTCACTTTCCATTTAAATTTCAAACAGCTCACTGCCTCCAGCTTTCTTTAATTCAAAACTAAAATCCCCTATTATTATGAAATTCTAATCGATAATTGTGTGACGCCTAACAACAGTCACTTTCATTATATCTTCCACTTCATGCCCATTACACTGTTTAAATAACCAGGTGGTTATAGTTGCAGGGGCATGAAGCGGTGTTGTGTGTTGTTCGTGATTGATTGTTGTTGTGTTCTTAATATGGGCCCTACATTATCTCGGTATGCTTTATGGTAAAATTGTTTTACACTAGATAGGGTACTGCCGAGGCTGTCTTATGTTCTCTATATATGGATCACAGAGAACATAAGACAGACTGTTATGAACACCGAAACTAACAGTTTACACTAAACAGTGGAGAACGGCACACGCTATATTCAACATGTTCTATACAGAATGAAGCAGCATATTGGAAACGTTGTACGGCGGACCCTAATATTGATGAATAATAGATTGTTCTCTGTGATTCCTCTACATAGTGAGTTTCATGAATCCTGTCCACATTTTCATGTTGATTTCGAACATATTTGCATTAACCTGACTGAAGTTTTATTCAGATAATGCGTCTCATCAGTAGTTGTCCTCAATCACATGATTTTCCCCATCGGCATCTTTTGGTATTATTATTATTATTTGCAGAATTTAACTTTCCATGTCTTCCACACTCTGCATATGAATTGTGGTTATCTTTCGTCCATTAGTTTTAAATGCAAATGCCTCCAAACAGCGAAAATTACTTTATGGCAACCATGTATATTAATTTCAATAGAAATTTCCTCTACAGATAGTTATAGCCATTAACAATAGCTGCAATTGTTTTGAATAATCTTGCATGTATTTTTTCAGGAATCGTTGGAGTTGTGTGGTGTATTCTGTGTTTCCTTTGTGTATTTGAAAATCCCGATATTCATCCTACGATAACACTTAATGAGCTGGAATATCTACAAAAAAATATTGGACCACCTGTCAAAGAGGTTGAGTGTGATTCTTTGTTCGATATTTCACCATTGTATTACTTATTCATGTATAAGAGATATTTAGATAATTAATTGAATTCGTTATTGTTATTTTTTCTCAATGATACATTTAGAAGATATGCATCTTGGTAGAGCGTTGGACTCGTACTCCTTAGGTTACGGGTTCGAAGCTCACCGGCCAAAGATTCCCATAGTGTATGGCGATTGGCGTTCGTTAAATCTGTTCGTGGTCGCAAAGTCCTCCATATCGAGAGTAATATCGCTGGGGGTACTGGGTCAGAGGTCATCGTTCTCTGTTCCAGGTCTAAATTACGATCTGAGATGTATGAATGAATATGCATGAATGTAGTCCGCCCCCTAAAAGGGTTGTGAAGTGTGTAGCTAAGTCGTACTCTTGGCCTAGATGGCGCAACTTGTAAAACAAAGAGACGCAGTTCTTAGGCTTAAAATTTGCTGATCGTATCAGCGGAGGCTTGTCCACGGCAAGTGCCATTAGTCACAACACACAATTATTTATAATATTTTGAATAGAGGATACAATATTTAAATTCATTATATTAAAATATTCGCCGGACAAAATATGGAAAAGCTTAGAAAATAATGTATCATCTCAATAAAAATAAGAATAGTATATTTTTTCTCGTATCTTTTTCAATGTTTAATAACAGCTAGTACTTAAGATTATGAATGAATTTTACTGATAAGAATTTATTTATTATTTTTGTCGATATTGCTGATTGTTGTTCATTGTTGCTATTTTGCTCAATGATGCATTTAGAAGATATGCATCTAGTTAATTGTATGAAAAAATAATTATTGTTAATATTTTGAATAAAGAATAAAATACCGAGTTTCATAATAGGCAAATATACGCTGATCAAGGTGTAAGTAACATTCTAGAATGTTCTGTATCAGCTCATTAAGGATAAGAATAGTAGATTTCTTCTGGAACTTTTTTCAATGTTTAATACTAATTAGTATTTCAGATTACGAAAGAAATTTACGAAAGAAATTATTTCATTTATTATTTTTGTTGCTATTGCGAATTAAAGTATAAGGACATTTTCCCCCAATTTTACTAACAATTCTACATTATTATTTTTATAATTATAATACATCCTTCATAGAAATTTTTATTTGGGCAAAAGCGTTAAGAGAAATTGCTTTTATGGGAGTATTGTGTTAGCCTTTATTATTACCATAAATTTCCATCATTAAGTTGTAAAATGCAATTAAAAAATATTTTAATTTTATTGCTTTCTTTTTCTTTTAGCTCAAAGAGAAAAACAAAGCAAACTTTCTTTTTGTTTCATCTGAAAATTATAGCGCATTATGTGAAAAAAAACCTTGCTTATTTACACATTTATCTTAATTTTCTTCCAACAGATGGCGTTATAATCCTTGTTATATTTTGTAACAATTATCTTGATGACATTTAAAAAAATTAAATAAAATAATCATAAAAAATTTCCTTACAAAATCGAGTAAATTCTTTTTAACTTGTAAGTTAAAAAAATTAGGTTAAAGTGTCAACGACCCAATCAAAGAAATCATTTTTTTTTCAAATAATTAATTTTCACCAGTTTAATTCTTTTTAATTTTTTTGCAGATGAAAGCTATTCCTTGGAAGTCGATGATAACTTCGATTCCTGTTTGGACGCTTGCAGTGGGTACTTTTGGTCAATACTGGCTTTTAGCTTTCTTCGTAACTTCTCATTCGATGTACTTAGGTACAGTTTTGAATTTAGACAGCGCTCAGGTATAGTAAAGTTACTTTGTCATTTCTAATTAGTGCTAATATTCTATTTTAGGAAAGTTTATAAGCTTTAAGTTCTCCCATATTTTGACCCTAGTAGCGGATTTCCGTCTAGACAGCTGCCTAGGGTTGCTTGATTGATGGAAGGCTATAATATTGATGTTGGTTTAAAGTTTTTATTAATAAAATTGACGAATAAATTAAAAAAATACAGATTATATCAATTATAAAACAATAGTAACCGTATATAGCCTGGCTGGTAGAGCGTTAGATTCACATTCCTTGGTCTGCGAATTCGAACTCGCAAGTCGAAGATTCTCCGTGTGTATGGAGGCTGACGCACGTTAAATTTGTCTTGATCACAAAGTCCTTCATGCCAAGAGTAATACTACTGGGCGTACTGATTCAAAGGTTATCGATCTCTTTTCCAGATTTAAATTACGATCTGTGGATGAATGAATGAAACGCATGAATGAAGTTCGCCCCGTAAAAAGGTCTGTGAAGTTCTGTAGTCAAACTGTATTCTTGGCCTGAGTGCTACTGGGAAACAAAAGGCGCTATATCGACTTAAATCGCCTGCAGGCCTGTCAGCGGGCTTGAAAAGTGCCATAAGTAACAACAACAAAATATTAGGATTTTACTAGAATTTTTCAAGTATAATTTGTCAAAACCCTAAGATTTGTTACAATCACTTAATAGGGCTGGAAGACGACGGAGCTTCATTATCGCGATATATCGTCCGCCACTTATCGATATTTTTCGTTATTGATATCATAATTTATCTTTATCAATTATAATTTAAAAAAAAAAACGTCTCTTTAATATTCTGACTGATCAGAACGACTCCAAATAAAAGAAACTTTCAATTTACGCTGAAGTGCCAGAAAAACTATAGTGTGAGTGAGCTCTCACGAGCACTCAGAAGTGCCCCAGCGCGGCGTGGCATGGATTCAACTAATTTGTGAAAATATTCTGTAAACAGTTCACTCCACAATTCTTGCTGGGCAGTCCACAAAGCCATGGACATGCAAGCTGGTGGAAATCTCCTAAGGACAGTGCACTGCAGATCATTTCAGATTTGGTCGGTAATGCTCATGTTAGGATAATTAGGTAGCCAAGAGAAAGAAATTTGTAAGAGTGCTCCTCAAGTTACTCGGTATCTACTGTAGAGCCGTGGAGTGGCGTATTATCCTGTTGGAATCGTCCCAGAATGCACACAGGACACGAAGGCATGTAGAAGATCAGAAAGGATATTAAAGTACCTCTGTCCCGTCATTGTAGAATCTACACACATCAATAGTCCCATTTCATGTTGACTGTACACGCCCTTTACCCTCACAAAGCACCCACCAGCTTGAGTTCCTTGGAGGCATGAGGGATCCATGGTTTCATCGGATTTCCTCCGTATCCGTAAACAGCCATCCACCCGATACTCTTGGAAACGTGATTCCTCGGAGTAATCAACGTTTTCCCAATCATTAAGAGTCCATTGGTTGCATTGGCGAGCCCAGGTAAAGTGCAGAGCTTTGTGTCACTGAGTCACCAAAGATACACGAGATAGTTTGCGGCTTCGAAAGCCCATATCAATTAGGTTACGTTGCATAGTGCGTACCCTGACACTTGTTGATGAGTCTGCATTCAAAATCCTCAGAAATATGAGGAAGCGTTGAACGTCTATCTCGCGTAACGATTCTTTTCAGGCGTCGATGATCTCGTTCTATCAAGGTCTTTTTCAAACTGCATCTCTGTTGGAGATTTGAAATTTTTACCCGAAACCTGGTATTCGCGGTTCACTCTAGAAATGGTCGTTCATGGAAATCCAAATTTCCTCTCTAATTCGGAAATATTGTGGTCCTCCTCTCGTAGCCGTCGATTTATTACCTTTAAAATCACTTATAACCTGCCATTATAACAGCAAGAATCGATGTAATAGCCTTTTCAGACAGCTGTTGTCTAATATACGCACTGTAGACCGCATGGCGTCGCACTAATTGGTTGAACACCTCCCTTATTTGCCTGCGACCTGCTATACCAGTTTTTCTGGTCCTTCAGTGTATATCTATATTAATAAAAATGGAGCTCGAAATGCGTTGTTAAACGCAAAACTAGAGAACGGCTCGACCGATTCAGCCAATTTTTATTTTAATATTTTCGTTAAGACAAGAGGATGGTTCTTATGGAGAGAAAAAATGAGAAAACTGCGAGGAAAATAGTTAAAACGACACTCTTCTTACTTTCCCGCCAAAAATCTTCATTTCCTTCCCCCACACCATCTGAGTAAGATAGCAGGAAGTAATAAATTATCATTTGTTTAGAAAGAAATGCGCGAAATCAGTTGGTTTTCATTTATAGATAACGGGATGTTTAAAAAAGAAAAAAATAGTTGCTTTTATTATTAGTCTGTATGGATATTTAATCTATGTCTGCTCAAAATAAAGTCATAATAAAGTAATAAAGAAAAAAAGAATAACAGAGGGCAAAAAGGGTTTGTAGAAAAAAAAAGCAGTGAAGAAAACAAGAACAGAAAAATAAATATAATAAGGGTGAGTGTGCGTCACCATTATTTCCTCTGTGCGCGGCATTTTTCAAGCTGTTTTTAAACTTTCGCATCTCTTGAAAATCAATTGTGTCTTTATTTGTTTAGTGTGTTTACATTTATGAAAATTTGAATCTCTTTATTCTATAAAAACGTAGAATTTTAGACCTTTCCCTCCACCATTTAAGTAAAATATCAATTCCGGGACAATCATTGCTGGGATAGAAAGAGAAAGATGAGTAGTACAATGAACAGAACATCTGAAGAAAATTATACTAAATAATACTATAAATGAATTATTTGATTATCAAAATTTGTTTGGTTTAAAAATAGTTTGGTGAAAAACCTGTTATGAGACACAGCTTCATAAAATATTATATGAAAATTTTAGCGGGCATTAATACTGGCGAACCGACTGGTCGCCAAAGGCGGATAGTAATAAATGTATTTGCTTTTCTTTAAATAAAAATAGTCAGAAAATATCTTAATTTTTTAAAATAAAATGTGTCAATGCCAAAGAAATGTCGGCATGTTACAATTTATAACATTGCGTTTAAAACAAGTATTTTTACGTATTAGAATATGACATTGTTTATAAAAATACTACCGAAAATTGTGTATAAAGGACAATAAAAATGAAGAGCCGCAAAAATAAACACTAACCAATAACTAAAACAAAACCGATAACAAAAATTAATTGTGAAAATCGATTTATTGTATCGTTAATCGGCAGGCGAAAATGGAAGTATAATAGAATTTCTTTTCTAGCGATTGCGCTCAAGTGTGAAAATGCGAGCTGTCAATAAAATTGTAAATTCAATCGCAATTAATCCATTTTACTTTTATTTTTGAACATGAATACTTAGTGATTAAACGAAGAGCAGCCTACAACTTTCTGATAACCGCGATTATTTTTTTCATATTCTATTAGGAAACGGGAAAGTTTGTTCTAAAATGACACGCTTAAAACAATGACCTGACTTAAAAAAGCGATTTACTTACATGATAACTAGACATTTTCGATAGCAAATTTTATTTATTTATTTAATTAATTTTTTTACTTAATTTTGCAAAATTTACCTCTTTACTTGTTTTATAATTTGCTAATGAAATTGTAGTGTAATTCCGTTCATTAGTTTTCGCTTTTTGTTTATTTTTATTTTTAGTTTTAGATGTCTTTAGACAATGTTATTTTATGATCTTCTCATATTACTAAACCTTATAAGTTAACTATTATTACCGAAATTTCAGTATTTATTTCTTTGGTAACAACGTTTATCGTAATATCATCGATTCATTTTAATCATAGCTTATGATATGTAATAGATAGTTTTTAATGTTACTTTATATGAGATCCTTTTATTTGTAGAATGGTTTATTGTCGTGTGTGCCAAACTTGCTACGTGCCCTTTTCGCATGCCTTGTGGGTAGCATCATAGACTGGGTAAGAAGAAGGAGAGATATACCGATCGTGTATGTCCGGAAAGGTGTCACTCTTGTCAGTAAGCAAAAAATCAAAGACTTTTCGTATTCTCTCACATCCCAATTAACTTAGGCTGTTAATCTCGAAATATTATTAAATCAGCACAATTCACAAAGAAATACAAATATTAATACACGCTCACAGAAATATGATAATTTTCTTTTGTTAAAAAGATAAACCAATAAAATAAAATTCAATTGTTTATTTAGTCTGTGATGACTTAATCATGTCCTTTCAAAAGAGAGGGCTGCGTTTAAAGACAATTTCTTTATTTATAGTTTTGTATACATAAAAACTACTTGTTCTCATCTAGGTTAGTGTGATTGATAATAGTTACATCTCAGTTAACAGTTATACATGAATAGTTCCTCGATTAATTTCGGAGAAACAAACTCTCAAGAAAAGCTAACAGGCTGTTAGCGCTTCAGGTTACTTCAGGTTACTCAAGGGATATACTGATAATCATCGGGTGGATCTGAACTCCGAAGCTCGTATCACGCGAAGCTTCTTTCAACATCAAAACGATACACCTCCGATAACCTCGAAACTCCGAAGTCTCTCTCGAACTCTCCAGCAGACTTCATCTACAAATCTCCCACTCTGAATATCTCCTCTCTTCTTCCAAAATCTCGTATTTTCAAACTCCGCCTTTCATTTTCTCATTGGGGCTCTTGAAATCCCGGTTACCCAATAGTTATTCAGAAATATCCCCATTGGTCTCCATTTGACCGTGGAAATGTCCTTTAGTGATTCACCCTCGTAGCTGACAATAAAGAAAGATTTACATCCAAAGGGGTTGACACTATTTCCCTTTTAAGATACGAATTATTTCCTTGGAAGATTGGAAAACGCACTTGTGGTTCGTTATATGGATTAGGACTTCCTTTTCAAATTTTAAAGGCTTAAGTAAGTTAAGCCATAGTAAAGGAAAAAAGAAACAAAACACAAAATAATCTTAATTTAAATTCTGAGCTGCGCTTGATGTAATAATTTATTACTTAACTATAAAAAAGTGACATTTATCTTTTATTAAATTACTACTTGGTATAATCCTCGTTTGTCGGTTACAACTGTTTTTAAGTATAAGTACTTATAATGTAAGATTTGAATATAAGTAAACGCGTTTATACTACAAATTTGTTGATTTTCGTTTATCCTTTCCATGTTTGGTCATCTGCTAAACCCTTTCTTTCTTTTTTTTTCTTACTTTGAAACAATTACTATGGCTTATATTTCGAGAAAGTTGTCTATCCAGAAAAAGTATGATTTAGTATTTTATTCATTAATTGCTGGGCTGTATCATCACACATTATATAAAAAGTTACATTTCAATATTTCAAAAAATGTCTTTGCATTGTTTAGGCTTACAAAAAAATTATTTTGAGTCTTTTGAAAGGATTTGTCCGAAATCTACAATTTTAAAAGTATTCTGGTAATTATTTGTATCTGTTGTATATTTGATGAAAATTTGGAAATAAAATAATAAAATGTTCTCACAGATTCCATCGTGGCTTGCTTGGGATTTACTGGAGTTTTATTTGCTGGCTGTGATGCTATGCTTAATACAGCAGCGTTTATTCTTGGCGGTCTTTGTGGAGATTTCGCAATATTTGGCGTGGCCTTGGTACCCACAGATATCGCGCCAAGTTTAGGAGGTATGTAAAGATATAAAAGAACAATACATTATGCTTATTTATTTGCAGCTAATTTTTTCAGTGCAATTTACGTTTATAGCCAGTGGGAGTGGTCTTCCCAAAATTTTCTCGCAAGCTGTGTTATAAAGTTGTTATACCAGAGAATATTTTAGATGCAAAATATTAAGTTATGGCATGAATTAAGCATTTTTACTAAATCTATTGTGTCATCCTTGATGGATATTACTTTGCATGAACTTAATAATATCCGAAAATCAAATTTCTGTTTTAGATTTTTTTTCTACTGATTGAAATACAATTTCGACACAAAGCTACGCTTGTTGTCGCCAAATTTGACATTTAATTTGTTATTGCATTTTTGAATTATTGTGTTTACATTTTCTGAAATAACAGACCGACATATTCGAAATCAAAGGTCTGTACCAACAAACTCAGTAGGCGATGGTATTGAGGAACAAATCCAACGCTGCCTCAACGGAATTCAGTAATGTCCATGGAAAATTTTGCCAAAAGGAAAGACTAGACAAATCGTGACAAGATTCCAGACAAATCGTGGAAGCCATTTGCCTTATGTGTTATTCTCAAACATAACCTTACCCTGAATGCATTAAAATTTTTTTAAAACATAAAAGTTGTTTATGTTTTAACAAAAAAAAAATGCTTATTTTATTTCATTCTACACTGAAGTGACAAAAGTCATGGGATGACTTTTAATATCGTGTAGGTCCTCCTTTTGCCCGGCGAAGTGCAACAACTTGACGTGTCATGGAGTCCAGAAGTCGTTGGAAGTCCTCTGCAGGAATATTGAGCCATGCTGTCTGTATAGACGTCCATAATTGTGAAAGTGTGGATGGTGCAGGAGTTTGGGCACGAACGGACCTTTCGATGATGTCCCATAAATGCTCGATGGGATTTATATAGGGCGATCTAGGTGGGCAGATCATGCTCTGGAATTGTCCGGAATGTTCTTCAAACCAATCGCGAACAGTTCTGGCCCGGTGACATGGCGCATTGTCATCCATAAAAATCCCATCGTAGTGTGGGTACGTGAAGTCCATGAATGACTGCAAGTGATCTGCAAGCAGCTGAACATAACCATTTCCAGTCAACGATCGGTTCAGTTGCACCAGAGGACCGAATACATGCCATGTAAAAACAGCCCACACCATTATGCAGCCACCACCAACTTGAACAGTGGCTTGCTGACAGTTTGGGTCCATGGCTTCGTGGGGTCTGCGCCCCACTCGAACTCTACCATCAGCTCGTAACAACTAAAATCGTGACTCATCTGACCACGACACGGTTTTCCACTGGTCTGGGGACCATTCGATATACTCATGAGCCCAGGAGAGTCGCTGCAGGCGATGTCGTGCTGTCAGTAAAGGTACTCGAGTCGGTCTTCTGCTCTCATAGCCCAAGGAAGACAAATTTCGCCGCACAGTCCTATCGGACACGTCCCTCGTACGTCCCACATTGATTCCTGCAGTTATTTGACGAAGTGTTGCGTGTCTATTAACATTGACCATTCTACACAGACGTCGGCGGTCTCGGTCGTTAAGTGCAGGTGGTCGTCCACTGGGCTGTCCATGATGGGATGGGATGCCTGAAATTTCATACTCTCGGCGCACTCTTCATACTGTGGATCTCGGAATGTTGAATTCACTAACGATATCCGTAATGGAATGACCCATGCGTCTAGCTCCAACTAACATTCCACGTTCAAAGTCTGTTAATTCTCGTCGTGCCACCTTAAATCACGAAAAACTTGTTCACATGAATAACTTGAACACAAATGAAAGCTCTGGAAACCGAACTGCGCATTTATACTTTTTCGCTGCGATACTACTGCCATCTGTATATTTGCATATTGATATCCCATGACTTTTGTCACTTAAGTGTAATAATGTAACGCTTCCTTTTTGTTAAGCCTAAATTATCAAATTTTTTTTTAATATTATTGCTTACGCTTTAATTCACGAATGGTGGCAAATTCAAATCTTGTGTTATTTTTGGAACTTCCTTTAATTTAATCAAGCCACACCGTTAGAAAATATTTAAAACTCTATAACTCAATAAAAGTAAAATGGCATTTATTAAATATAGAACTAACTAATATGTGAAAATATATGATTATATGAATTATATTTTTAACAAATTTTATTGATTAAAAAATCTTTATAAAAGGTGATATAATGTATAGCATTCGGAAATTTTTCCAATAGAGATAACATAACTTATTGTTTCCAGAAATTATCTGATGAAAAAACAATATGATTCAATGATTGTAAACTTTCTTTATGAAATACAATGTACTGAATTTAATTTTTTCTGATTATAAATATAATTAATTGAATTTAAATCATCTCGAGATCGACTGAATACGATTCAAGTATTAAGTATAGAACTAATAAAGATGCAAAAAATATAATTGTATAAATTATATTTTTACAATTAATAATGTTTAAATCGAAGATAATATAATTTATCGAATTCACAAATTTTTGCAATGAGGACAGGGCCTGACCAAGGCAGGGGCATACGGGGCAGTTTCCCTGGGCCCCCACATAATTAAGGGCCCCCATATCGAATAAAATATATTTTTATTTTTACTTCTTTAAAGAATCTACTTCATTACTAAAGTAGTAAAGCAGAGGAGGGGGGGCAAAAGAAGTTTTCGACCCGGGCCCCAACTAGGCTTAGTCGGGCCCTGAATGAGGAGAATATAATTTATTGTATCCTGAAACTATCTGTCGCAAAAACAGTATTATTTGTTGCTTTTAAATTTTCTATATGATATGCCATGCACAGAATTTAAATTTTTCTGATTATAAATGATTTATTGCATTTAAAAGATCTGGAGCCTTAGCAAATTATATGTAATTTCTTTTAGGAACACTATCTGGAATTCTGAGCTTTTTGGGCAGCACACCTTATTTCCTACTTCCTTATATGATTGGAATGTTTACTAAGGAAGAAGTATGTATAATTAAATAAATGTTTGGTTGTTAATTAATATAAAAGCACTAATCACCGAATATATGTTGCTAATAATTGCAGTATTAAAAAAGGTTCAAAGTAAAAAAAAATGTTAAAAAATAGGTTAACATTTTAAAAGTTAGATGAAAGGTAAAGTATTAGGTTAAAGGTTAAAAAAGTTAAAACATTAGGTTTAAGGTTAAAAATGTAAAAAAACATTAGGTTAAAGGTTAAATAAGTAAAAACATTAGGTTAAAGGTTTAAAAAGTTAAAACATTAGGTTAAAGGTTAAAAAAGTTAAAGGTAAAACTTATTTAAAGGGCAAAAGTATTTATTTTTTCTTATAAAATAGATAATCTGGAACAAAATGATAATGTAAAAATGCGAACATAGCATCGATCTTCATTAACTTCCTTATTGTAATGGTTCAAAATACAAAAAAAGTTAAATAAAAAATTTAAAAAAATTAGGTTACAGGTTAAAAAGTTATGTTAAAAGTGCACTTCAGTTTATTTTTGATTGATAAAAACACAAACTAAATGAATAAAGACGTAACTGAAGACGAGAGTTAAAATGACTTCGCATAGTTTATTAGTTCTAATTATTATGTGGTTTTCTTTTTTTTTTGAATACAATCACTTCTCAGTCCCTTCAAGTTGTTTTTTCAGCAGTATGTTGGCAAAAGTTTAAGTATAAAAACGCGCTTATAAACGAGTTATTCTTTTAGAAATATTTGTTGTAATTTTTGAAGTGATTGAAGTCACGTCTCTGAAACTGTTTTTCATTTGAAAAATTCGAAAAAAAATAAAGAAATATTTTTAAGATAATACAGGGTGTCCAAAAAGTTCCCGTACTGATGATTTGTGAATTTATTTTACAAAAACAATAGGTTTAAAAAGAATTATTTTTATGCCAATGATAAAAAACACTTTTAAGATAACTAAGGAAAAAATACTGAACTTACATTTATAATAAATGCTCAAAATGTCCACCCCTTTCTTGGAGACAAAACTGAACTCGTTTGCGCATGTTTTTCGAAACGCGTTTTAACATGCTAAGAGTTATTTCTTGTATCCTTTGGGTAATTGCGATTTTCAAATCATCTATTGTTTGAGGATCACCTTCATAAATTTTGTCCTTTAAATATCCCCACAGAAAAAAGTCCGGGATGGTCAGATCAGGGGATTGAGGTGGCCAAAGATTTTTTTGAGATAAGTCGATCGCCGAAAAAAGCTTCAAGCATGTCCATGGTTTCATTACTCGTATGGCAAAATTTAATATACTTGAAAAAAAAATCATTGACAATGATTTTTTTTTAAATTTAGAGTACGGGAACTTTTTGGACACCCGGTATTTTAAAATATTGTATTCTTCATTGTTAAATTCTAACTTATTATCATTAGTACAATTCTGTTACATCTAAATAAAGGGAATGTCCATTAAAATATTGTTTAGGTTCTTTTTATAACATCTTTCCAACATTTAATATTATAAAATTTAACATTTTTTAATATTTATGGTAACTACATGATTTACAGAAAGTATTATGTTTTCGGGATAAATCCAAATGCTATTTACAAAAGAAAAAACAAACAAACACTGGAGTCATTTTTTAATGTTTTTCCGCGTCAGGAAATTCCTGTCAGTTAAATTGCCAGTTAAAGGCTAAAATAGGAAAAAATATATACTTCATATTTGTCTGATTTACTTATTTTTAAATAAAACTTAATTCAACAGCAATCTTTGAGAAATGAGCAATAATCTAATTCCTTTCTTCAACAGCAATCATTAAGGCAGTGGAGATACATTTATTACTGTACTATTGGTGTAACAATTGTGACGACTTCAATATACATCATTTTTGGAACATCCGATCCCCAGCCGTGGGCTAAAGAGAATGATGAAGTTTCCTCAAAGCAAAAGGAATCTCAGGAAAAAAACGAACAAACTTTAACTAAATCACACATAAATTGTAATAGCTTGGAATATCAAAATAATGGATTTAGCAACCACATGTGATTATCTAAAGCGGCTACATTGAACTGATGGTCCGAAAAGAGCCAAGCAAATCAAGGCAGGCATATTAGAACATATGTTATGTTTATGGTCGTATAGGATAAAAAACATATGTACTCCTCAGTTGGAAAAAGATTTCAAATGTATTTAAATATGAATGACGCCATATGCTCATTAAATCATGTGTGAGAAATAGCTATTAAAATATAAAAATAACAGAGACTAATTAATAGTAAAAATAAAAGATCCAACTTCATACTATTATTTGAGCAAAATTGAAAATTATCATTGGTTTTCCTACTCTGTATGTATGTCTATTATTTCAGTATTAAAATGAATGCCTAATTACTAAGTATGTAAATAAAAATTGTATAACATAAACGTTAAATAATATATATGAAATTACGATAAGAATGTCCAATTAGCGGAAATAAATTAGTTGTAAAAAATAGCTTCACACTATTAATGGAGCAAATTTGAAAAAAAATTCAGGATAAGATTTTTAAAGATTTTAAATGGTACTTGCATTTTATGTAAGATGGTACTTGCATTTTATGTAATTTGCCTCAAAGGCGAACGCACACTCATCAGTTATCAGTAGTTTTAATACTCTGTACGTCTATCTGTTATTTAAGTATTTAAATGAATGCCTAAATTCTTAGTATGTAAATAACAATTGTATAACATACACGTTGAATCATT
>JAOUZG010025578.1:5796237-5810586 GCA_026289955.1 Argiope argentata
TTCTCTGACTATGGACGGAATTACTTCTGTAAATGCTAGCATACATATTTTGCTCATTGCATAGGTACCAAGAGTGTTTATTTTCTGATTGACCAGGGACATAGATATATTCTCTGGCAATGGACGAAATTACTTCTGTAAATTTTAGTATACATATTTTGTTCACTGCATAGATACTAAAAGAGGCTTACAGATACACTCTAGTCCAAAGTACGTTTTCCTGTTTTTCTACAGTTTCGACGTTTCCACTTCACAAATACATCATTCACAGTGGTTTTAGGCTTAAGCAGAATGTCCACAATCTCCCGGACTGATTTCCCACAAAGGTGACATCCCACTATACTGCCACGGTGATCAAATTCACTAAGCTCCTTTGACTTACTCATTGCCTCACAAAAGCATAAATACAACTCGACAAACCACTATTAACGTTTTTATAGCTTTTGAGTAGGCATCAAATTGCGTCACTCGCCAGTAGCTATTTTTTAAGGGGTGTCCGGATACTTTTGGCCAGATAATGTGATATAAGTGGACAGAAACTTTAAAAAGGGTCGATTGTATTTAATGTAAAATTAATATGATAAATTATTTAAATAGAATTATTCTACATGAAATTTTGCTAAGAGCATAATAATCCTAAAAAATATTCAGTTGCTTCTCTTATATTTAAGTGAGAACGACACAATTTATTGATAGTTGTTTGTCATGTGACAATTTTCCAGATATTTAATTTCAAGGCTTAGTGGACTCGGTCCTGAATAAATAGTAATACAATATCTCACATTATTTTTTATTACTGAAATTATGGCTGAAATTATACACTAAAATTATGGACGAAGCTTTTTTTAACTATAAAAATATTTTATTAATTATTACATGGTTACAGTTACTTACCATTTTATTGAGTGGTTCAGATAATCCTTGATGGTTAGTTGTTTGGCTATCCAAATATACTATCAAATGCCATAGAAAAAGTTATAATAAAGTCGACAATCCATCCACTCCATGGATCTAGTAACTTACTGTTTGTAAAGGTATATGACAACCTCCATTTCTTTCTGTATTAACAGCAATATCATCGCGCCGAGGTACACTAGTTTAAAATGTTTTAGCTAACAAAAAAAAATCAGTTTATTAGTTTTGATATTCTACACGGTTTCAGAAAAGTATAATATAATATTTAAGATTCACTTTACTGGAATTTTGAAGAGCTGAAACATGTTTTTTAGATTGTCATTTACCATATTCACCATTATCATTTATCTCTATTACTGATAAGTGAAAGTAAACGTTTTGCATTTCCAAATTTTGAGTATTCGAAGAACTTTTATATGTACCGGCGTCCTGGGTTAGGGGCAGAACACCTTCCCCGTGATTTGGGTACCCCGGATTCAAGTCCTGCATCGGACATGGTTGTTCTTCCATGTTCTATCTATGAGGTGTGTGAATGTACACTCCTGTAAAAAGGACTTGTGCAAGCGAATGTAACGCATGAAGTAGCTACGTTCGTAGTTGGCACTACTGAAAAAGCAAGACACACTGACTCTGTTTAAATCGCTGACAGATAATTGTTAAAGATCTTGTAAAGTGCCATAAGGCACAACTACAACCAGACTATTATACAGAACGTTATTTTTTAGTTGTTTTTGAAAGTAACGCTCTGATATCAATCTCCCTCTTTAAACTGAAGTTGCATGAAAATTTTCCCTAGTTGATTCACTATGTAAAGATAATGAACGCATAAGTATCGGCTGTACTCCATATATGTCACAATTTTTGAGCTCCCGCCTTGCGCTATAAGTGGAAAATATTGGAATATTTCTATCATTGCCACTATCTATTTTATCAAGATTTTTGACATTTGTAAAAAATTTCTGTCTAAAAGCTATTATAACATCAAAAAGTTCCAGACTTTCTAATAGAATTCGAACGCAGTTTCTAAAATTTAAAATTTAGTCTTCTTTGTGACAACTTTTTGAAACTTTTGAGTGGTCATTACTTTTCCCCCCGTAGGTTATAAAGTATTTCTTGTAGTGGTATATCCGTTGTATCTCACACCAACACAATATTCTGTCGATTAATTTGTGCTTTGAGTCCTTCCCCCCTTCTTCTATGACTTGGAACTGTCCAATGTTACTTTGTTATGCATTCGAATATTTATTTACTCTTATTTTGAAAATTTCTTTTAAGTTAAAATTTACGTGAAATAAACCCCTTTCTTGTTCTTTCTTTTAATAAAATAATTTTTCAAATATGATGAAGAACTGGATTCGAACCGTATTTCAAGTTTCTTTTGTCTAAATAGAGGTTTTACCCAAATTAAAATTTTTTTCGATTTATAAATAGCCCTCTTTCAATATCCTAATACAATTATATTAGCTGAATACAAGTGTTGGTTAAAGAATGTTGCCGATCTAATTTTAACTATCTGTAATTTGGTTTCTAACATGAGCAAAAGCTGTAATTTCGATACATTTCGCTAACTAACACTTAAAAAATACAATTTTAATCGACAAAAAATACACTATACTAACATAAACATATAATATCTGAAAATTAAAATGGCAAGTACTTAATGAACCACAAATAAATCTTAAAAAAAGAAAGAAAAAAAAAACACCATTGAATATTTATATATTACAAATCCTGTCATCTTCATACAGGTGCTGCCACCTATTGATGAAAATTACATTTAAAAGAATTTATGAAAACGGATGCATTTAGTAGTAATATTTCTAAAACTATAATTTTTAAGTTTGTGAATTTTATACAAGGAATAAAAGTGTGAGGCTTTTGAGGAAAATAAAGAGGAATTATCAAAATTTTGAAAATTTCCATTCAGATTATAATCAATATACAACATTTAAAACATTGTTCAGCCTGAAAAGATAACATAAATTTTTCTGTCCACACTAATATGCAGGTAGATACCATAAATATAGCTGTCGATTTTATTTATAAAGTTCTTTATAGTTAAAAATAAAAGTATGGTAATTTAAACGTTTTACATATTTAATTTATATTTTACATAATTAAATCATATATATGTTTACGTCAGATTACAATAATTTAAAACGTTTTCAGGTACTATTTCTGGAATGATGAATTTTGTCATCACTTTGCCATACATTCTACTTACAATTGTGATTGGGCATCTTACTCAACAAGAGGTTAGAACTATTTCTTCGATTTTCTGTTTTATTTTTTGGAATTAGTGGTTTGCTATTAATAAAAATTTGGAAATGAGAGTCAATGTTAAACTGTTAAATTCAGCACTTTGGTAACTAATATTGTTTAATTTAACCTTCCGTTTTGAGAAGCAATGAATCTTAAATGATAAATTATCATTTCTCTTTTTATTTGATTAAACAAGTTTTTATCAGCAGTTGTTAAGATGCCGGTGACATTCGGCCTGCCTTCAAATGATATAAATAAATAAATTCTTCACATTCATATAAATAAATCAATTAATGTAAATAAATTACTTCATGAATCAGAATTGTACTTCTAATATTGACTATGTTGTCGAGCCGATGTCTTGTCACAAGGGTAGTGCTTCTTTCCCGTGATCAGGGCATCCCACGTTCGATTCCCGGTCCGAGCATTGTTGTTCTTCTTCTTTGTTCTATCTTTGAGGTGTGCGAATGCGCTTCTCTATAAAAAAGGGGTGTGCAATTGAATGTGACAATTGAGTAGTTAAAGCATACTCTTGGCCCTAGATGGCGCTACTGTAAAACAAGAAACGCTCTCTCGGCTTAAAATCACTGATTTCATCAGCAGGCGTGTCTATGACAAGTGCCATTAGAAACAACAACTATGCTGACGACTTTTTTTAACAGATAATGAGTGAATAAATTTATTTTCTTAAATTATACAGGCAACTAAATAAAACTTAACATTATAAGATCGTTAAAATATAAGAAAGAAATAGTGTTTTAAATTGATTTGCTTAGTACTAAATATTTCATCAGTTATTTTTGATTTAATCAAACAATATGTTTGACCTTAAAATTGTAATCCAAAAAACAGTACCTCTGAATTATAAACTAATTTCTTAATGCTCCATGCATTGCCTATAATCTAAATATTTATTTAAATAAGCCAAGCACTATACTTTAATCAAAAACACAGCAGTTAGGTGAATCATTATTATTTATCCGTATGCTTTCAGTTGGGTTGGTGAGTCAGTAATAAGGCTTGCATTTTGACATTCTCTCGTAGCTACAGTTAATAAACATTTGTTTGAATATTACTGAATTTGAATAAAATGCAGATTTTTATACAAAATGTGTATTTAATGTCATGCCTCTCTATTTCCAGCAATCTTTCAAACAGTGGAGTTACATTTATTATTGGAGCATAGGAATTATAACTATATCAACGATAATTTTCTTACTCTTTGGAACTTCCGACCTTCAGGAATGGGCAGTAGACGTAGAGCAAGACGAATCAGATGCATCGAAAGAAAATTCAAAGGAAATGAGCATATTCCACATACCTTTAAAACCAGACCAAGAAACTTGAGTGAATTTTCTAAGAAACTTTTATGTTTTTTTACGATTGATATCTAGAAAAATATTCGATTCTAAAATGAATTGAATTTAAAAGGAAAATATTCAACCAACTTTTGTGTTTTCTTTATATAACTGAAATTTAATAACATTATTCACTGAATGATTTTAACTCAATAATGATATCAATTAATATCGTCCACTGAATGATGAAATTAAAAGCATCATTCAATAAATGATACAACGTGAACAATGAAATTTAATAACATCATTCCCTGAATGATGAAATTAATAGCATCATTAACTAAATGATTTTAACAGAAAGATGAGATTTAATAACATCATTCCCTGAATGATGAAGTTAATAGCATCGTTCACTAAATGATATTAAATGAATGATGAGATTTATTAACATCGTTCAATGAATGTTGAAATCAGTAGCATAGTTTACTGGATAATGAAATTCATCCAGTGAATCTAGCATCGTTCACTAATTGATTTTTACTGAATAATGAGATTTATTAACATCGTTCATTGAATGATGATAATAATAGCATCTTTCACTTAATGATGATAATTGAATGATAAGATTTAATCCCATCGTTCACTAAATGATGTTAACTGAATGATGAGATTTAATAACATCTTTCACCGAAGGATCTTATTATATTTCTTTTAAAAGGGGGTTTAATAATAAATGTTTTAATGATTATTGAAGCATTTTAAAGAAACATTTAAACTATATGAATCCAAAAATGCATTCAATATATTGTATTAAATGTTATTTAAAAATATTGCGCTCCATATATTGCATTGAATATTTACATTATATGTCGTCAGTGTTCTCATTAAATTTATTTATTCTTTTTCATGCTAGGATTCTATTTGTACTGAAAATAGAATCTGTTTTGAATAGAATGTATACTTGTATTTCTTATCATAATTAATTTATATAAATTTCCATCATATTTCTAAAAAAAATCTTTTATATTTTTCTACTAAAGCATTTACTTGTAAATATTACTACTTGATAATTACTTATGGGCTTCCTAAGCTGTATTGTGTCCAACCATTTTTTGCAAAGTTTTTTTTTAATATTGCTATTAGTTGTGTTTGATTGTATTTTATATATCATTTTACTAATGTTATAGATATATCATCCTTTAATTAATTTTTTAAAATTAATTTTGAAGTGTGTTAGATTTTTATATTTTGTACGCATTTGTGTTAGAAATGATTAAAATATAATTACTTTAATATTTAGAGAATTTAATTATTTAACATGTGTTTAAATGGTAAAATGTTACTAAGCAATGCTCTTAAAATTTTAGATACAAAGATAAAAACAGTTTTAAGGTATAAAATGTCAAGAAAAAAATATTTAGATTGTATTTTTCTTCTGCAAATGCATTAATAATTTTAACTTTCGTCTCTTTTTAATGTTAAGGAACGAGACACCGAAATGTGGAAAATTTAGTTTTTTTGAAAGTGTCATAATCTCTTGGTAAGTTAGACCTCAATAGAATTGAACCGTCACTAGACCTCAATAGAATTGAACCGTCATTAGACCTCAATAGAATTGAACCGTTATGTTCTATTTTAGCGCGTTCAACAACGATTCAACAATGATATCCTCCACCGGTATCTCTCCCGGAACTTTCGCAATATCTCGAGGGAAAATGGTACAATATTCCGCTAAACACGATTCAACACCTGTATTAACCGATTCTTAGGTGAATCTAAGGTGTATTACAACTCAAAAGATACCGTACTAATAAGGGATTCTTTATAAATCTAAGGGGTTTCCATTATTTTTATAACCACCTGTAGTAAAATAGTATATAAATCATTCGCTATCTTAGTTGGAGTAAACAGATATGCTTCGTAATCGAAGCTTTGACAAGTTTAGTTGAATATGCAAAAAAAAAAAAAAACTTATTATTGTAAGAAAATATAATAACTATATTAGAAAAAAATAATAAAATTATTGTAATTCTTATACTTACAATAAATATGTATATAAAAATAAAGCATGTAATATTTTATATTTTTAATTAACACCGTCTTAATGTAAATAGAAATTTCAGTGAAAATTGAAGTTCCAAAATTATCTTAAATTAATTTTAAAATATTACGAAATAAGCTTTGAATTCTGAATATGATATGAGGAATAACATTATAAATAAAAAATTTAATATATTTAATATATAACTTTTAAAGTTAATAAGCATCACTGAATACATCCTTTTACATTAGGCAAATTTAGCCCTATGGAGGCCAATAATAAGACTTCCTATGTTTTGTCATAGAATATATTCTTTATTTCAACTTATTTTTAGTTTATAGAAATTTAAAAATATAAATGAATATTTATAATATATTCAAGAATGAAATATGCAAATTTAGTAACGATTTTGAATAACAGATGGCGCTTCGTTTGTTTCGTAGCTGAAACTGCATTCAATGCGAATTTATTAAGAAACAATTCTTTGGATGTACTTTTTTTTTTTTTGAAGTCGTGGCTTGTCATCTCAGATTTTAGCAAAAATATAATTGAAATTTCAAAATATTCTATCTAAATTCTGTTGCAAAAATATTCATAAAAAATTAAAAAACTTTCTTGTTTTTTTAAAAAATTTTTTTCTTGATGATGCAAATCAGTCAAGTCATCAATAATTTATGTATCATTTCATCTTTACATAACTGATTATGTTAACAATAAATATAGTATTAAAATATTCCCTGTTCTGAGTTTTGTTGGCTGATGATTTTTGAACAGTTTTCCTGCCCGATATTGAACGATGCTCATTTTTCTGTTCAAATTTTTGCTCAATGGAAATTTTGAAACTATTATTTTTTTTGTAGATCTGCAACATCTGTCGTTTTTTGCTAGTAATAATTCATAACAACTGATTCATGATTAAAAATATTATCAATTATTATATTTTTCTTATACAATGAAGTAAAACATTTAATAATAGAAACATAAACTTAACATTTTAACAGTCTGCAGTAAAAAGACGTGCTGTAATAAAAAGGCCGATTCGGTATGAAAATATTTATTCCATCTCACTTCATATAACAGGTACAATTATTTCTAAATTATAAAACTTATAACAACAAGTCTTCAACAAGGCATTAGGATCTAGGGTGTCATTTCTTTTGATAGCTGGACCCCTTTGGGCGTCATTAGAGGTACAGTTACTACACAGCGATACGTCGACGACATCCTAAGACCTATTTTGCTACCGTTCCTTTTGCAGTACCCTCAGCTGGTTTTTCAGCAGGACAATGCCACACCACATACGACACGCGTTGCTATGAACTGCTTGCAATTGTGTCAAACACTTCCTTGGCCTGCCAGATCTCCAGATCTCTCTTCCATCGAGCATGTTTGGGATATGATGGGAAGACGATTGCATCTGCCACGGAATGTTGATGACCTCATTCGAAAATTAGAGCGAATTTGGCAGGAAATACCTCAGGAAACCATCCGGAAGCTTTATCGGTTTATGCCACGCCGTGTGGCAGCTTGTATCCAGGCTAGAGGCGGGTCAACACCTTATTGAAATTGTTACTGTAACTCTGAACTAAATTATTCAATTGTTTTGAGATTTTAATCATTTACTATTCTGTGCATTTTCTACATATTCACCAATTTTTGTCCCAATCGGACAACTCTTTCTTGGTGTGTCGATTTTTTTGTTATATAGTGTATTTTCAGAATTTAATTCCTTAATATGAGTTGAATTTCTCTATATTATGAAGCTTTTATTTAATGTTTATATGGATATAATTTAATCAATCACCTGCTGTTAGTTAGAGCTAGAACTTTTTTTGTAGTAAAGGAAAAGGAACTGTTGTTATATTTTCAAAATTTAACTATCAAATATTTGATTATTATAGATACATTTATTTTATATTACTCGTAGATAATAATGAGTTTGAAACTTAATACCGAAACTAAGAAAAATAATAATTTAATATTGAATAAATAAAAATGATTTATTAGATTCCTTATTAATTCCAAAATAATTCCATAATACTTATAATGATGAGTCATAAAATAACATATGTGTACTTCCAAACGCTACTTTTATTAATTGCTTTACTCTTGGGATTTTTCTTATATGCCCGAGTCTCCTTCCCCATCGATTTCAATCTAATGAACCATTAGTTTGGCCATTCACAAGGCAACCACACAATGAATTGCTGCACATTTGTATCTCACTTTCAATTGCAAAGGCTGAGGGACATTCTATTGGTGACTGCCTTTGCCCCAAATCAAGTAGCGAGAATCGATTATCGGTACTTACGTATTAGACCATCCAACTTTATCGCCAAATTTAAATCCGTCGCCAATGAGTTACTAAACCGTTGGTGACTGTTTGCGAAGACGGTCTAATACGTAAGTACTCGATTGTCATCTGTTTCCCAGTAAGCCAGTATATTTCATTAATAAATATTAGATTTAACCGCTTTATCAATTGTTAATGTTACCGAGTCGATAAAGAACCATTTAATCATTTAAAATTGTATGCCTATCGTATTTAAATTATATTTATGAATGATTGTTACAAGATTTTTTTATTTATTATATTTTTATTTCAAGGGATTGCTATTAAATGAACTAAATGAATTTACTACTAATGACTTTTAATTTCAAACGTTAAACATACTTTACCAGTAAGATATAACAGTATCGACTTTATTTTAAAGAAATCTCATATCCATTTATACAGGGTGTTGTACTTGTTAAAATGACAAAAATATTAATATATCAGAACACTTTGCAAAATTTTAAAAATTCCCAATTTCATTAATAACTAAGACGAATTTATGTGTATATTCTACAGAACATGTCGTTTGACCACATCTGCTAATTTATGTTAGGTAAACTTACAAATGTGAAAAGAAGAAAATCGGGATATCATTTTTTTGAAATTTTAAATGAAGATAAAGTAAAATACATTCGTTTTGTGGAATAACTTTCGAACACATTTTTGCATTAAGTTGGTATTTGCAATATTTTGAAATTGAAAAAAAAATTTCTTGATTATCCTACTTTAGTTATAGTGAAAATTTTGCTTGAGTCTTTACTACAATTTTCATTGTTTTATTAAATATTAAACTACACAATTTTTTTCACATTGGAAAATTAAATAAAGGATCTAGCCTACATGGTTAATCTGGTTATTGAATTAAGGCTACTTAAGAGGTTATTTAGTTTTTTCGTGGTATTTTAATCCCAAGATATTCGACTCAGGAAGTTTCAAATACAAAATAAACAAAAAAAATATGTAAGTGTTTTAAAATAACAAATGTGACTTTTATGATCGCCATAAATGTTAAAAGTTTTGAACTGAGAAATTCATAAATATTATTAAAGATTTGATTAAAACAAAACAAAACAAAAACAAAGCAACATTGCCAGAGAACCCCTTGCTATTAAAGTGTCAAGTATTTAAATTATTAAACAAATATTAACGTTAATCACAGAAATTTTATTAATTTGAACAATATTGTATACACCTTCCTTCGGTATTTTTGTCATATTAAATAGTTGAAAAAAATTTATTACAATAATATTAGAAATGCCATCAACCCTATTTATCGTTATATTTGTTATTATTGGATAGCTTAGAAGACAATTTCAAAAAACTAATTACCCCCCCCCTCCCCCAATCAAAAAATAACCTTACGTTTCTTTTTGTTACGATTAAATTTCATTGTTAATTAAATATCACTGAAAAAGGTTTCTCAAGCATAATGACGACATATGAAGAAATTATTGTATTGTTTGAATGATTTTGAAAGGGTGATCGAATTATTTTTTCATTTTCATCATTAATCCTGCTATCCTTATAGAAGAAACAAATAAAAAAAGATATACTTTCCTAGTTATTTTTATACATTCCGTTTCCTCAGATCACTTGTTAATCAAGTCAGTTTCTTGGCATACGGGGAGCGTGTCTTCCCCTCTATCCGGGCCTCCTGGGATCGAGTTCCTATGCGGGCATGGTTGTTCTTCTACTATGTTCTGTCTGTGAGACGCGTGATTGTGTCCCCGCACCCTCGTAAAAAGGGACTGTGCAAGAGAATGGGATGAGTGAGCAGCTAAGTCGTAAGCTTGACCCCAGGTGGCGTTGCTTCAAAACCAGAGACTCTCATTCAGCTTAAAATTGCTGATGCACCAGCGAGCTTATCAATGGCAAGTACTATTAGAAACAACAACAACAACTTGCTAATGAATGGTTATCTGTTTTACGCAATATTGAGAAGATCTCTTCACTTTATTGCTAACGAAATTTATTGTTACCATTTTTTGCAGCACATAAAGGAAAGATAAACATGAGACAAGTGTAGAATGAAATACGTTTACTTGCAATATACGCACCAATATTTCAAGTACTAATATTAGTACTACATTACAAGTAAACTTGTCTTGTCAGAGTGTACTTGTCTTCAGAATATACTAGTATTTGTCTTCAGAATATACCAATATTTGTCTTCAGAATATACCAATATTTGTCTTCAGAATATACAAATATTTGTCTTCAGAATCTACAAATACTTGTCTTCAGAATCTACAAATACTTGTCTCCAGAATCTGCAAATACTTGTCTTCAGAATCTAAAAAGGCTTGTCTTCAGAATCTAAAAATACTTATTTTAAGTATGTTTCATAGTTGTCTTCTGAATGCATGAATACTAGTTTCAGAATGCACGAATATTCGAATATTTGTCTTCAGAATGTACAGTTTGTTGTCCTCAGAATATACGTTTATTTGTCCTCAAAGTGTATAAATATTTGTCTTCAGAGCGTACGAATATGTGTCTTCAGAATGTACGAGTATTTGTTTTCAGAGTGAATGGTTTCAATCCCGTGTCTTCAGAATGTACGATTTGTTGTCCTCAGAATATACGTTTATTTGTCCTCAAAGTGTATAAATATTTGTCTTCAGAGGTACGAATATTTGTCTTCAGAATGTACGAGTATTTGTTTTCAGAGTGAATGGTTTCAATCCCTTGTCTTCAGAATGTACGATTTGTTGTCCTCAGAATATACGTTTATTTGTCCTCAAAGTGTATAAATATTTGTCTTCAGAGCGTACGAATATTTGTCTTCAGAATGTACGAATATTTGTTTTCAGAGTGTATGGTTTCAATCACTTGTCTTAAGAATGTAGAAATCCTTGTAGCACATTGACATTATAGAAAAGTTTTATTGCAAAAAATAAACGAAGAAGAGCGACGTATCAATAAAAAAGTAAATATATTTAATGCCAAACCGAATGGTGAATGTACTATTTATTGACAATAGATTTCGTTATGCTATTTTGTATACCTTTAGCCTTTATACCTTATTTTGTATAGATATTTAGTAGGATAAATCTTAATTATTTGAAAAGAACTCGTAACATTTATGCAAAATTCAATCAATTATGCTGACTATAATTTACTTTTTCTTTACTACTACTCTTTGATGCTTTCAAAAAATAAGTAGACTAGATGTAGTGTAGAAAAAAAAATCAGTCCTGAAGACATTCAAAGAATGCCTTTCTGTTTACAATGTATACAATTTTTTAAAACAAGAAAATTTGTTAAGAGGCTGTTTTTAATTTTCTTTGATGCTATCATTTATTATACATACTTCTAGAATTCTTACATGAATAAACTGTTCTAAATATTTGAAATATATTTAACTTGTAAAAATAGTGTTTCTTTCAAAGTTATTCACGCGTCTTAGTTTTTTTAAAATTTTATTTATTTGCTATGAATTTGGCTTATTTTTAAAACCTCAAACACATTTTTATAGAAAATTATTCCTCCTTTTTTACATTCTTTCCTATTTATAAATAAAAAGCTCACTATCTAAAAATAATCCTTTTATTTTGATTTCTTTTTTATGTATCGTCTGCATAATGAAAAGAGACATTTCATTTTTGTGCTTTTATTATGTCACAGGTTGTTTTCACTTAAAATATCTTTCCTTCAATATTTGTTAATCAAGATATTAGTTTTTGAAGTAAAATTTTCTTCACTTTGAAAATTACTTTTCAAATATTCTATCATATTCTCATCAGTGTCAAAACATTCCAATTTTTTCAGCTTCTTTTAAAGTTTTAATTTTGAATTTTCTTTATGGATCGGCGTTTTGGAGAAATATCGGTTTTTCCGAAAATATCTTTTCACTTTGAATAAAGCTGTTTTAAGAAAATAATCTAGCTTACAAGGTTTTGCTCAAAGCGACTTCAATCCAATTTTTTTATATCATGGTAGTTTATTTATTTATTTTTGACTGTTTTTTACAAATAAGATAAAATATTAATATATAAGTAATTTATAGTAAATGCAATCTGAAAAAAAAATACGAAACTTAGCTAATTATGAAATTTTTCTTAATCTGTAAAAATTATAAAAAGGAGAATTTTTTATAATAAAATATTAAACTACTTGATGATTAAGTGTTTTGAAATTTAATTCAGATTTTTATGACAATTTACTGTTTGATATTTTAAGACTTTAACCGTTAATGTAACTATTATGATAATTAAAGTTTTCTTACTTAGCAGCACTTGGATGGAAATTAAAAAAATAATTCCAAAATTAAAAAAAAAATTTAATAATAAAAATTATGTAAGTAAAAATAAGTAATAATATAGGAAAATAATAAAGAATGTAATAAACAAGAAAATATTTTTAGCATTCTAGTGGAAGTACGCTCGTTAAGCAAATTTTTATTAAATTTAAATTATAGGTCTTTTATTGTTTTTGTTAAATAATCTAGAAAGTTGGGAAAACTATTTATATGAATTAAAATTAGGAAAATCATGACAAAATGAAAATGTGAGCAGTAATTTGAATTTAAATCTAAAATTTATCAATTATTTAAATTAATAATTTTTTAAAATTATTAATTATTTATTTATGCTATTACAATAATTCAGAAGAAAATTATTAATATTTTAATTAGATTTAAGAAAGAAATCTATGAATATATCTTTAAAAAACTTTATGATATTTAATATAGTTTTTATCCTATATTTAAAAAGAAAAATTATCCATTAAGAAAAAAACTGATTTTTTTGTAAAAGTAAGAATATATTTAAAATGTATCTAATACTAATCAAATAGAACTGAAAAAACTAGACTTTAGCTATATGCATGCCATATTACACTAGATTACATGTTCATTTCCCTCTAAATGTTTAAAAATATAGTGGAGACGCCGTTACATATTTTAGAAAGAGATGTATACATCCAAATGTTATAGAAACAAGTTAGTTTCGTAAGATCATTTAAAACGAAATTTCTACATATTTGAAATATATTAGCTGAAATATTTCCATTTTGCAAATAAATGTGAAATCTCCAAAGTGCAAAAGGAAAGATATAAGCTAATTCATAAGATATGATAATTAGAGTTAACTTATTTATAAAATTGAAAAGAAAAACAATTTATTAAGCAATACGAAAAAATATTACTAATTATTCATCTTATAAATGAAATTTTTGATGTAGGACATAAACATTTCAAGTGATAATATATTTTAATATTTGATAGAAGAGAAACTGCCCATAGAAGTTTTAGTTTCTTATATTAATGCTGTTTGGAAATAGTTATAAAATACATAGTTTATAAATATATATGTATAACTTTGAATACAATGAAACCTCAATCTTTCAAATAAATCATATATATTGGCTCAAACAAACATTTGCAATGATTATCAATACATATTATTATCCATTATGCCATCTTTCAAACAAATGTCTCTCTACAATCATTATCTATCTATCTATCTATCTATCTATCTATCTATCTATCTATCTAT
>JAOUZG010025578.1:5834491-5849926 GCA_026289955.1 Argiope argentata
ATAGAAAAACAACCAGTTGAATGAACATTTCCCTTTTGTTATTGAACCATTTTTCAAATAGAAAATATAAGTATTGTACATCAAATAAGCTAATACTTATTGTTCTCTTGTATTATGGCACTATCAGAATATGTGATATATTTTAAGAAACAAATGAATTGTTATTAAAAGATAAATGGGATTGTGTTTTAAAATGTGAAGTTTGTGTGATTGTTTCTAAATTAAAAAAATCTGAATAAGGAATGAAATATAATTCTTTCAGCATGAATTATTTTATTACCAATCTAATTATATGTGGGTATTTTGTTCTTACTCCATTTTTTCATTTTATAATTTTTTTATCATGAGAAGCTTGCATAAAATTATTTTATTCGATGTATTATTTAATAAGTAACAAAAAAATTATTGGCAATTTAATAAAAAATAACATTTTTTGAAACAATTAAGCAAAATATACCATTATTTTTTTGTCAGTAAATGATACAAGTATCTCAATATATTTAATAGATTTTAATTAGTAAAATAATAAAACAACTAACATTAAAATGTTATTAATTCTATTTCCAAAGGGATGTTGATCAACCAGAATTAAGTACTAAATAATAATCACTTTGGACAATTGGAATCCCCAAGATTAAATTTCCAATACTTTCGTTTAATTAATTAGGTTGATGTAATTGGCTCTAATTTCTGCGGGGTTTAGATTTAAGTTAAATTATAAAATAGTATTAAGTGTTTAGACTAAACCCGAATTCTGAAATAATTTACAATAACTTATTACTCATGAATTTTTAATTATATTTAATAAGTCAAATTATCATTTACAATTTAATTTTGGGAAAATAATTCTGTATTTGAACATTCAGAAACTTCTAGTTAAATCCAAGATTAAAATTTGGAAGGATCATATAATTAAAATGAATAGAGTATAATCCTCTTTATGACAATGCATAGTTGCATAAAATTTTATAGTTCTATTTATAACAAATGCAAATATTTATAACACTTACATATAGATTTTAAAATCATCTGATAAATTGTGTTTGCGTTGATGAAGTAAAATAATTTATTTAAATATATTATTTAGTAGTATTTATACGAATTCATATTTTGTGAATAGTCATAAATTAGATTATAATTTATAGATGTATTATATTTAAAATAAAAATATTAAATTATACTTGTTTCTAACAAAGATATTTAGATTAAAATAAGTAAAGATATTTAAATAGGCAAGTATAAAGATATTAATTTTGTAAATCCTGATAAAATATAGTTATTTAATAGATATTATAATCATTAAATTTCATCCTGTTTCATACAATAAGATTGTTTATTACAAACCTAATTGGACCTTATTTGTATTATTCAGATAATTAATCTTCTTTGAATTTCACATTGAAAACTGTCATGCATTCTAAAGAATTAGTTTAAGGTTATTTGCCAATTAAATATTTTAGCTTTCTAAACTTATTCTTACCGATATCGTAGAATAAAATAATTTTTATTCTTATTATTAGACAGGTAATTGTAATTATTAAAATTGCAATGCCTAAAAATTCTATATAAAAATCTTGTTACAGTAGATTCTAACTATAAAATAGTTACTATTCTAACTACAATAACTGCTGCTAAATGCTTAAAATTAGCTAAAACTCTTAATTTCTGTATACCATGTGTATAAATATATTAATTCCTGTCTACAGTGTAACTCTGTAGCATTATTAAACCACTGAAATAATTCTGGTCCAATTAGAGTAGAAACATCTGTTGACTTTTGTTGTATATTTTATTATAAAAATCATGATATAATGCTAAATGTATAATGAGAATAAGTATCTCAAATTCTTTATTCATGTTTATTGGAAGGATGCCGTGACTGAAAACCAAAAAATGCATATTAGTTATCGAGAAATAATGTTTAAACCCGCTTTTCCCTTTCTCGTGACAGAAAAAGATTATTAAATCTATCTAAAATATCTTTTGGTTATCTGTTATAGATTTAATTATAACAATAATGAAACACATAACTTGAATATATAATAGTTGTCTGCAGAATGTTCGCAATGAGACCGTCATTTCAAATATGTATGTGTATACTGAAATTGACTCGTGAAAGCCAATATTTGGCTATAAAAATAAATATACCGTTTATTTGGCTATAAATATAAATATAAATATACCGTTTATTTGGCGATAAATATAAATATGCCATTTGTTGGTCAATAAATATAAATATACCATTTATTTAGTTATAAATATAAATATACCGTTTATTTGGCGATAAATATAAATATGCCATTCGTTGGTCAATAAATATAAATATACCATTTATTTAGTTATAAATATAAATACCCGTTAAATTATACAAGAATATTGAACCATTGATATTTGAACCATCTTGCGTTTGCTGAAATTAGGCAGTATTAATCATGAAAATAATGAAGTAGAAAACGAACATTAATTTTCTAATAAATAATTAAAAAAGCAACAGACATTTAGAAAATAGGACAACTGAAAACAGTTACAGAGTACTCCAAAAACAGTACTCCAAATAAAAAAAAATATGCAGAAAATAGTTCAAAATAATAACAGAAATATTAAAGACAATAAGATAGCAAGATTGTAGAAAATAATAATACTATATAAAAAAAACCCATTTAACATATGCATCTTATACAAATCCAACGAAACAAAGAAAAAATGTCCGGATTCTTAAAGACGATAGAGATTAATCTTAAATTACCTTTTATTTTTAAGCAAATATTGTCAGTGAAAATGAATTTATGAAAAAAATTACAACTAAATGTCAATGGAAAAGGACCTTGACAAAAATATATACTCATGTCAATGACACAAATACTTTATACGACTTCATGATACAATTTCCTTAGAATTGGTTAGTCAAAAAAGCAAAGAAGCTGTAGTTAATGATCTGCCTCATACATTGCGCATTTTAATATAGAAAACTCTTCAAAAATACGTTTCAACTATCATGATATAAAATAGATATTTGTTAACTTTTTTCTGAAATATTTATGTGGACATGAAACTGCTAAACTAATTGTCAACACAAAACAGACGAACTCAGGTATCACATCTTCAAAAGTAAATAAAAAATAACTCGGATACATCCCGTTTTTGTTTCTAATCCTTTCAATCCTAGCATTTAGGTAACAAGCCTTCTAAATTGAGCTTGGCTGAATCATGAGACAAGTAAGGACTAATTGGATGTTTGTTCTCTGTCGCTTGTTCTCCGTTTTCCTTTTTATCTGCTGACACCAGAAGAGAAAGAACTAAAGCTCAAAATTACTACCGTTACTTTTTGTATTTATTCTTTTTCTTAAGTAGATTAGAAGCAAAAGGGATTCTAATAATTTTTTTGGTTGTTTTTGAGTTTCGTATAAGTGAATCTGTATTGTAAGAGAAAATCTGAAATTTTCTACTTTTGAATTAATTTTTTTTTGTTTTTTATGAGCAACTTTGACTATCATCTAGATATTTTGATATACATCAATACATACAATGGTATCTACAAATATGGGTACTGACATAAATTTTGAACAGACGCTTCTAATAAAGTTTTTTGGTTATTTTAGAATTACGGAAGTGTTAATCTTAATTGAAAGTGAAAAGCTATTTTTTTCATTTTAATTCTTTTATCATTTTTAAAAGACTCTTTGAGTGTCATTTACATATCGGAATAGACAGTAATGCATATAATGAATTCTCCTTTCTCAAAATATAATGCTTTTTGAAGAAAAAAAATCTTAATTTTTTATTGACATTTCGTTGTGTTTAAAATCCGTTACAGAATTATTCTCTACTGAAAGACAAATATTTTCCGAAAATGCATGCTTGTGAAGAAGCATGCTCATATGAAAAGTAGAGTAGAACAGTTTATAGAACTTTTGATTATGACTTAATATGTTTCACACAAACCCTCTCCCATTGCATCATCAGGTATATTGGTTTATTATTTCTTCTATCGAGGGGTTACATTAGGTAGTGTAGAATTATTTCCACTTCTATAATATCTTTTATTCGAAGAATTTACCATTAGGGATTAGTTATGTTTATTTGCTTTAGGGATGTCAGTCTACGCTGAATTCTTAAGTCAGGTGGGAATATATTATTATGTTCTAATAAGTGGTTGGAATATTGTGGTATTTTTAAAAAATACTTTACAGCATTACTTTTGAGTAAAGTAAAAATACAAGTTGTTAGTTGTTTTGTTCACGAAGAATGGATTTTGTAAAATGTTGTAACCATTCATTCAAACTTTCTCTGTGGTATTTGACGAAATTTGTAATACAAATTCTAAACTTCGGTCATGATCCTATTCACGGTCCTGAATCACATAGGTTTTCGGCACCATATATTTATTTTGGGAGACGACGTTAGTAAAACATAATTTTATTCTTCACGATAAATAGACATTATAAGCATATATGTAATTTTATTGAATAACAATAAATGGGTGATGCCACCCAGATAAAAGGTAATTATATTAAAATGTTTGTTGGCTTGCTCGCCGCAACATAATGACTTCGAAATTTTTTTTTTAAATTTTGTAAAATAGATTTCCAAAATCATTACTCATAAAATGAGCGCAGATTTCAGGTATAAATGTCCTTAAAATATGAATGGTTTTTTGCATAAACGTTAGTAAAATGTCGGCAGATTTGGAGTAAGTATTATTAATTCGGCATTAGAAATGTTTGCTGTTTTTCTAATAGATCTAAAAATTAACCAACTTTTTTTCATAAACAGTCGTTAAATTTAAAATTTCATTCAAATTAATTAGCTCTTTTTTCATCAGCAGGAATTTTGAATTGAGATTTCTTAACTAGACAATTTTTAATGTCTGAAATGCAGTAAATGAATAATTTTATTTCTTTTCACCTCAGAATGAGATGATCATCACTTATGGAAAATTTTATTTATGACAAAGGAAGAATTAGTGAAAGAAAACAAAGGTTTTCTTATATTATTTATTCGACGAGCTATACTTTTAGACACTATTTTCTAGCATTTCCATTGCATTGTTTTAATTAATTGGCTGTTTAAGTCTTCTATCTATTGCATTGTAAAATATAATAAACTCCTGTTGTTGTTACTAATGGTACTGCCTACGGACAACTGTGCTGACGGCAGTCAGTGATTTTAAGTCTAATGAGGGACTCTTGTGTTTGAAGTGACGCCAAATAATGCCAATATTTCGATTTTAGCTACACACCCATCATATTCGCTTGCCCAGCCCCTTTTTAGGGAGGGGAAGGGGCATGCTCACTTATTGAATGCTTGCGAAATCTCCAAATGAGCAAAAATCGTTGGATGAATATGGCGTGAATAATAATCAATTTTGTTCAAATGATTTCCAGTTGTTGAAAGCCTATTTAATATTTCCAAGAAAACCGATATTCCCTGAGAATCTTCTAAAAAATCTGCAAGTAACATATAAAATTATATAATCGTGTTCCTTTTGTTTTTTCTTATGGTATTTGATACCTACAAGTTCGCCAAGGTAGTCAGCGATTTAAGCCTAATCAGCGCCTCTTGTTTCAAGTAGCGCCAATTAAGGCCAAGAATACAACTTTAGCTACACACTCATTACATTCGCTTGCACATGCTCTTTTTACAGGGGGATACTTCCCCCACCCCTCACAAACACAGCACAGAAGAACAACCATGCCCGAAACGGGACTTGAACTCCGGACGCCGGTAATTAACACCTAAATCATATGAAAACAGATTTTACTGACCGGAGGATATCTACATATAAATACAGTGAGTATATGATTGTATTCTTCTCAAGTACAAAAAATAACTAATTAATATTCTATAAAAAATCTTTTCAAAAAAGGACCTTTACATTTTTATCACTCATTCATAAAGTCATTATTCTTTCAGAAATGATTTTATTTAGTTTCTAGAACAAAATAGGCAATAAGAAAGTCATTTTATGGCTAAAACTGTTGATGAGCGTAAGTTCTTTCATCCCATTTAGCGTTACTTTCTTAACAAGACAGGACCGAACTGGTGTTTTCATTTGATAAAAACTACGTGAAAGAGATCTAATAACGTCTGTAATGTCCAAGTCTCTATAATGACATTATCGTTTAGGATTATCCTCATCATGGGTGTACGAACATTTGAGTATCCCTCTCCGCAGTTAAGCCCGAGCGGAGTGTTAATGGCGCTAGACAAAACACTTTGGGTTCGTATATCACGTGATTTGAATGTCAGTGAATATCCTCAGCTTTTCCCTCAAGAGACTGAAAAAGGGAATAGTTTCCCTTTCTTCCCGTTTTAGAGAATGACAAAGGCAATGAGGTGGGACATATGGTAAATGGATGATAAGGGAGATATCAATGATTTAAGGGAAAGACAGTTGTGTTGAAAAAAATTGGATCTAGTGTTTTGGAAAAAGAATGCATTATAAAATCTGATGTTTGAAGATAAATTTTTTTATGTCTTCTATGAATGTGGTTAAGATCAGGATGAATAGAATTATCGCGTGATTCTAAATAGCCTAATTTATTATATGATAATTGATGAAAAACTCAAATCTATAAATTCAATGACTGCTCTTTTCTAATGGAGTCAAATAAATTGATTGCATTAATCACAGTATAAAAGTAGTTGTGTTTTTTTGTGATATGCTATTACAATGCTCTAATTTTTACATTTTTGAAGTATATTTCTTAGTTAGTTACAATGTTTCATTGTTTTTTCCCATTTACAATATGTTTACAACTTTCTTCAGATACTTCTTTTCCAAATTGAAATTTTCTCATTATCATTCAATAGTAGTATCGAATCCTAATATTTATATTTTTTATGATAATTGAAATTTATTGTATATTCTCATCCACCTTTGTCCCGAGTTAGCTAGTTGATAAAAAATTGATATCTAAAATAATTCTTTTGAAATGCTTCGTCTCAAGATTGTATACCTACCAAAAATCAAGATTTGTTATTCGATGCTTTAAAGGGATTAATTTTTGACGTATAAAATGAATGGGTACTTAAGTATTATACCGCCTTCACCTACTACAGCCAATGTTTAAGTAACTTTTTGGTGATGGATTTAAATTTGGCGATAAAGATCAACGGATTACACCATTGCGGGATTGCCATATTTGGCTGTTTAGCAACGCATTGGCGATTTAGTTGGGTGGTATAATACGTATGTACCAATGAATGTTGCAAGCGATATAAATATTAGGACATTTCATACCTGATAAAGATATAATTTTATTCTTCAGTATTTCCTTATAAGAAAGATTGATGATTTTGGCCGTTGCTTTAAATATAGCTTTGATAGGTTACTTTATAATTTAAAATGATTTCTCAATTTGAAGAGCGCATAAATGGCCTTGCTATGGCCTTAATATGGACTTACTGTCTGACGATGGCTTATAACTCTATCTTAAGAGCTATTAATACAAACTTCCCCTAAAAGGGGCTATTGTAAGTCTACTATAAAATCTGTAATTCGGAATTTACTATTGCTGAATTCTGGTTGCTGCAGTTGTTCTAAGATTCGAGCTATACTGTTTACAGAGGCAGTAGCATAGATTGTTTATATAAAGAGTTTACTTTCAAATAAAGATACTGAACCATTATATAGAGTGCTAATAAACTAATATATTAAATTTGATCATAATTAATACAAACTGCAAATCTCTTGCTAGTCGAAAAAAAAGCTGTTGAAAATTAACATTCAGCATTTATTTTCTTTTCAAATGATCGCCACATTTGTTGCCGCGGTTGAACGTTCACTAACCAACCATCTACTCAGTAGCCTTTACAAATTAACTACGAATATTATTTCTCATCTAGAATTGATCTTATATGTAAAATTCACAGCCGACCTTAGCAGCAATATAATGGTCTCTTGTGGTGCCAATAACTGCAATACAGGGAAACCTACAGCATTTAAAAACATTACAACAAACATTCAAAAAATAAAATAAAAAACATATGAATAAAAGTAATGAAAAATAAAAATGGCATGGTGAATTATTGTATTTCTCATGCTTTTCGATAGACTTTTGCTGAACATATATAATTGTGTTGAAAGTAAACTTTCCAGTTATTTGAAAATTGATTTTAACCGAATAATGATTTCAATATCAATGAATAACAGGATAATATTTTCTTCAGGTTTTTTTTAATTGAATATATAAAAAAATTATTATTTATTTCTTATGGCACTTGCCAAGGACAAGCTCACTGAGGTAGGCAGCGTCTCTTGTTTTGTAGCAGGGCCAACTAGAGTCAAGAGTACGACATTTGCTACTCAATTTTCGCATTCGCTTGCGAAGCCTCTTTTCACAAGGGGTCACATTAACACACTATACAGGTAGAACACAGAAGAATAACCCTGCCCAAACCGGGACTTGATCCCGGGACACCCAGATCACGGAGAATACACGTTACCCCTATGCCAGGAAGGCGGCGAATAGAATAATAGATTATTAATAACATTATTGATTTTCAATAAATAATACCCTGCATTTTTTACTGCACCTAGGACAAAGAATAATTATTATAACCTTGTTTTGTAAAGAAATTATAAATGCGATGTTTAAATACTTTTAAAATATTTTTATTCTTCTATTAACATGTAACTAATATATAGAATATTTAAATTTCCTACAAAATATTTTATCCTACATACTTAATACTGCCATGCTATATGACTTGGCAATTTTTAGTAGTTTTACATTCTTACCTGTATGCAACTCAGTTAAGGAGTATCAAGATATCCAGCGAAATATTCTTACATATATTTATATACTATTATGCAGATATTCACAAATACCATTTTATATGACTTGATCATTTTTAGTATTTTTACATCCCTACTTACATATAACTCAATTGCGTAGTATCTGGATATCGGTCAAAATCTTTTTCACATATACTTACTACTATACACAAATTCACATATACCATTTCACATATACCCTTTTATGTGAGTTGACCATTTTTTTATAGTTTTACATTCTTACCCACATATAATTCAGTTACGGAGTATCTAGATAGCCAACAAAATATTTTTCACATATACTTACTACTATACACACATTCACATTTACCCTTTTATGTGACTTGATCCTTTTTAGTATTTTTACATTCTTACTCACATATAATTCAGTTGCGTAATATCTAGATAACCAACGAAATGTTTTTTCACTTATACTTACTACTATACACACATTCACCTATACCATTTCACATGTACCATTTTATGTGACTTGATCCCTTTTATATTTTTACGTTCCCACTCACAAATAATTCAGTTGCGGAGTATCTAGATATCCAACGAAATATTTTTTCACATATTCATGTATACCATTTCACATGTATCATTTTATGTGACTTGATCCTTTTTAGTATTTTTACATCCTTACTCACATATAACTCATTTGCGGAGTATCTAGACACCTAGCAAAATATTTTGCTTATTAAGTCTTAAAAGTTTAGGACATATGAAAATTCATTTCATATTTGTGATGTTATGATTTTTTTAGTAATTAGAGAAATAATTATTAATGAGATGAATGCAAATTACTAAACAACAAGTTGCAGCAAATAATGAAAATGCAACTACAATTTTAAAAGACTGCATTAGTTCTTTACATGATTTAATTGTTAAGTATAATTTATTTATTTAAACTAAATATTTGCTTGAAAAGAGTAAGTAAAGGTCATTTGAAATTTAATTAATATTGCATACTTTAATTTCTTCCCTTGGCTGCTAATTTCGTCCCATGAGAAAAGAAACTATGCGAGATTTTATTTAGAAAATGAAAATAAATCCCAAGTGTGCATACTAAAAAAAAAGCATTCTCATTTACTCAGCTTAAATTTTTAGAAACAGAAATATTTCGCTTGCTTGACGTTATTTCTATTATCTGCTTCTAGTAATATTTAATGAATAAACAGCTCTCAGCATTTCAAAAAGATTTTATTTAACTTTCAAACCAGCATTTCTTTCAAATACACCCCCAAATTTCAAGGTGTTTTTTTGTTAGAATTTCTTTGTTTGATCTGAATTCAGTTTATTTTTGATAAAATTCACTGTTACATTTTTATTCAAACCTTACTCTTTCTTTGTATATCATTTTCTATTTATAAATGAAAAATTCAAAATCTCAAAAGTAGCTGCGTTTATTTTGATACCATTTTAAATATCGTTAGCTTAATGGAAAAATACACCTCATTTTTATATTTTTATTATGTCACTAGCTTCTTTCTTTTAGAAATTCTTTCTTTCATATTTATTTATCGAAATATAAATTTTTAAAGTAGAATTTCGGTTTAAAAAATCGCTTTTCAAATATTGTATCAAATTCTCATCAATGTCAAAATCTTTTATTTTTTAAATTTTGGTTTCTTTTAAAATCTTAATATTAAATATTCTTCGTGAATCGGCATTTTTGAAAAGTATTTGTTTTTACGAATCATTCTTTTATTGAAAATTAGATTCTTTTGAAAAACATATCTATCAAAATTCTGCTCGTCCCAAACTGTATTCAGAAATTTCTTTTCATTAAGAATCATGTTTTTAAAAATGTATTTTTGTAATTGCTATTTACGACCAAGTGAAATATACCAGTATTTGTAACATTTTATGTCAACATATAAATAAAATGACTGGCGAAATTCAACTAATTGGGCTTTTTTTCTACCTGAAAAAATTTCCAAAATATGATTTCAGAATTCTTGTAAGCTGTTGTTAAACTTAACATTTTTTACAATTTACATATCGTCATTTTATCATTGATTTTTCACTTCTTTCTTAATGTATTCATGTTTTGAAATATTTATCGTATTTTTATTCTTGAAAACAACCTACTATTTTGATGCTGCATGAATTTAATTTATAGATGAAATAAATTTAATTCTAAGTCACCATCTAGTGTTAAATTATGTTACTCTTTTTAACACAGATTTATCCTTAATATCTAAAAGAAATATTTTTTCTATAATGTGCATTATTTTGAGATTTATAGGTATTATAAGAATATAAATACAATTTCATGTTTGTTGAATATATATTAATACATCAATGATCACTAAAAACCTTTTCTTAAACTGATATTTTAGAGGCTAGCAATAATTTCCTGGTTTTTAATTTAAAGTTGGCATATAAGAAAACCAGGTCTCAGGGAAATAAAGTATCAGAAAATTTTAAAGTGATTAAAATATTCAAAACTAAATTAAAATATAAATGTCTAACATAAAAAAGAACTGCATTATTTAATTTTGGATATTGGCAGGGTTTTTATAAAAGAGTTTTATTAAAAACACCATGATAATTGATAAATGATGTGTAATCCTACAAAGAGGATGGCCAATTTTAGAGTTCTATGTAGAATTCAATTTAAAATTTAACAATTTTAATTCGGATGGATAAGTATAAGATGAGTAGATATAAAATAAATCAGAAGATGGACATAAAATCAGTAAATATGAAATAGATCAGTAGATAGAAATAATACAATAAAAACACTTATAATAAGGCCAATAAATTTATTTTGTTCAATACGCACGCTTATATACATTATATTTATAAGGTCAGTATAACTTATCGCTGATAAAAAACAAAAGATTGTATGATTAAAATATTCAAAACTAAATTAAATATAAAGGACTGACATGTTAAGCGCAATATTACTTTATTTTAGATTTTTAGTGACATTGGCAGGAATTTGAAAGAAGTCTATTAAAGAACGTAATGATGATTGATAAATAATGAGCTACCCTATAAATAGGATGCCCAATTTTAGAGTTCTATGTAGAATTGATTTAAAATTTAGCAATTTTAATTCGAATAGGTCAGTAGATAGCAATAAGATCAGTAGATATAAAATAAATCAGATGATAGCAGTAAGATCAGTAATTATAAAATAGATAATTAGATAACAATATACTCAGTAAATTTAAAATAGACCAGTAGATAAAAATAAGATCAATAAATATAAAATAGATCCTTAGATATAAAATAGATCAGTACATACAAAATAGCTCTGTAGATAGTTATAAGATTAGTAGATAGCAATAAGATCGAAAGATATAAAATAGATCAGTAGATAGTTATAAGATCAGTAGATAGTAATAAGATCGAAAGATATAAAATAGATCAGTAGATAGTTATAAGATTAATAGATAGTAATAAGATCGAAAGATATAAAATAGATCAGTAGATAGTTATAAGATTATTAGATAGTAATAAGATCGAAAGATATAAAATAGATCAGTACAATCAATAAATATAAAATGGATGCTTTATATGCATACACCCCGAATGAATAAATTACCTAAGAGACTCAATTACTTTATTTGATATTTAACTTAATATTTTTCTCTAGTTTTTCAGTGGCAGTGTAAAGTTTTAGTGATTATTTAGTTAAATCCATTAACAGTTTTTATTAAAGTTTTAAAGATTGTCCCTGTTGCTACTTCATGCTAGTATTAGTATTTTAATAATGCTTTCACATATTTGTGCTGGTCAAAACATTTAATGATCTTTTAACGACTTCAGATATTAATGTAATTGAGAAGAAAAGACATTATGTCTTCTATTCAAAAGCAAATTATATTTACAAAAAAAATCAAAAGGCATTGCAGATAGAGAAACAAATTACAATGTAAACACGGAAAATATTTGAGTTAATTCCAGTATGCTAAAAAGAAATACTTAATAGTTTTAGAAAATATTTCATTTTGCTAATGAATTGTACAAACAATTAAATTTAGTTTAAAGTCATTCCCCAGAAAGTTAAATTTTGTTAATTACCTAGAATCATTCAAAGCATTCTTATTAATTATTGTTATGCGTAATTATCAATAAGTATTTATGAAATGCTGATTATAATATAATATTCATTGTTTTTTTGTATTATATCACTGGAATATTCCCACTTTTATGCTATTAAAATATTAAAAACAAAAGAACATTTTCTCTAAAAGAAATTCCATTACGTGAATTTTTAAAATCGACAGTTTCTTAAGTTTCTAAGAGAAATACTTTATTTTACTTCAGTTATTTTTTTGAAAAATGTAATTTAGTAATACAATATTTGCTTTATGATTATTCAGTACAGAACAATAATAAATAAACGATAAAAATAACCTGTAAAATTCTTTAAATTATCCTGTGGTTTTCAAGTAATTACAGTTGTTGTTATTTTACAACTTCCCTTTAAATTAAATTTAATAGATGACATCGAGAGTTTTTCAGGGATTTACAGGCTCTTTCTATTCGTGATGTCTTGTTGTAATAAAAAGATTCTATCATTATTTGTAATGGGAACAAAACTATTTGAAAATTGTTAATAATATTTAAAGTGCAAGGTCTGATCAGGCTTTAAAATATTATTCCTAAGTACCAAATATTCATTTGATATGGTTTATAATGGGACAACTAAAGACAGGTAATTACTAACATTGATTACTTGTGATTGACTTGTGACTACTAGCATTTTGTTGGCTAGAGGAATATTTACAATACATTTTTGGAAAGCAATCTATTTAAATTGGGGAATAAAAGGAAAACAGAATTTTTATTTAACGACAAATATCTAATCGTCAGAAATCATCCAAGTCTTCCTTATAGGTTTAGCTATTTAGATTTTGATCCTTTTGGTCTTCATCATGAAATTAAAGTGTTTTGATATGTGAATTATTTCTGATTTATTTATGTCAGCATTATTACAGACACCCCTTTTTAGAATTTGGCATTTTCTTCTAATAGTTTGTTAGAAACGCTTACCAGTGCTTGAAATTTTTGAGCGGCGATTCTGCTTTGATATTCGCATTCGTCCCTTCAAAATTGTCTGTTACATAGGGTCTAATTTTTTAAAGATATGTTCATCACGAAAACTTTGACCTAGCCTAAAAGTTAATTCAGTGCATCGAAATAATATAACTTTTTTAAAATATCAGTATGGAGGATTTAGTGACACTAGAAAAATGAAAACATTAACCATTCTTGGAAACTTCACCACAAATCTCTATTTTTTAAGATGTGTAAACTTTTACCAGTACTCAAAGTAAAATTTCACTTTTATATCATTATCGAATCTGTAAATGCATAATGCAGAATATTTCTTTGTTTCTTTCTGACAAATATTTTGCCCCATTTTGAAATTTCGGGAACATGTTTCTGAAAAAAAGGGCGTGAAGTAACATTTAGCATTTCAAAGCACAAAAATTTACAAAGTTATAAGTTGATTAAAAATAAGCCAAGTTTTAGAGTTTGAAAAGCTATTAAATATTTCGTTTCACAAAAATGATTTTCTTAATGAAATATATTAACAAAAGAAATATTTATTTAATTACGCTAATTTTGATTTCGTTTTTTCTCTGTTGTTGTTACTTATGAAAATGCCATGGACAAGCCCCCGCTAATACAGCAGCAGATTTAAGCGAAAGAAGCGTCTCTTGTTTTTGTAGGAGTGCCATCTAGGACCAAGAGTACGACTTAGCTACACACTCGCCACATTTGCTTGCACAGGCTCTTTTTACAGGGGGGAACAGTCACACATCTCACAGGGAGCACACAGAAGAACAACCATGCCAGAACCGGGAATCGAACCCAGGACTCACAGAACACAAGGAAGACGTGCTACCTCTGTGCCAGAATACCGGCAGTTCTTTTTCTGTAATTTTAATAATGTTTTAAAATTATTCATACGAAACCTGTAAATGAGGTTTTTTTCTCATGAGTACCTAACAGTCATGATGATATTTAAAGTATTTATCTAATAATTTATTATTTATTAAAATTAAGTTCCTTATTCCATTAAGTTATTCAGTCGTCTAATTTTGCTATTGTTGATATTATGATAAAAATATTTATTAGTTTGGATGTAAAAACTGAAATAGGATTTCCTGTTTCCCTTTTATTTCGTAATATGCACTCTTTGAAATGTTTAAGCATAACTATTTATAATAGAATTAATAAATTAATTGAATTTTTCTGTTTTATTGCATGTAAGGGTGAAATGTCTCCAGCTGAACTTTGAGTTTTATGGTTAAAAAAATCCATTTTTAGGTACGCTGCGCCACTTTCATGGTATTAAAATATTTGCATATTTTTATAGTAATATCGGAGCATGGAATACATGCAAAATCCCCTTCACCCTACAAATGAGCAGAAATTGGCGGATGAATAGGGTGTGAACAATCATCATTTTTTTAAATGATTTATGGTTAGTCAAAGCCAATGTAATATTTCTGGAAAAGTCAATATTGCAGGAGAATCTTCTCGACAAAAGCGGCAAGTTACATATCCGATTATATAATTATGTTGCTGTTGTTTCTTATGGCACTTGCCATAGACAAGTTCACTACTGTCTGTCCATAGGGAGATCTCTGCCCGACAGTCGTCTATGTTTACGGCGGGCGTTATAG
>JAOUZG010025578.1:5881870-5894934 GCA_026289955.1 Argiope argentata
ATGTCGCAATTGTATTTCAAGAGGCAAAGAGTTTGATTTAAAAAAAATTTAGAAGATAGTACGAATCAAACTTCAGAATAAAATTACAAAATTTATATATACCAATTTATTCGTCTTCTATTTATTTAATATACAAACATTCAACACACATACAATTCGAATATGCACTTGTACGTACGCTAGGCTTACACATGCACATAAATACACCTACATATGCACATAGATACAGCACATGCATACATAAAATGTGATTCATTCTTTCAACTCCAAATGAAGAACGGTTTTCGTTTCATAATAATAAAATTGGATCTTAAAAAGTCTTTAAATGATGGAAACCCAATTAATTTTTATTTTTATACTTTGTTATCATCATGCCTATGACTTATATGATAAGAAAAAAAAGTTAGTGATCAAAAGCTAAATTTGAGTGTATACAAATACAAATATTAAAAACATTCTAATATATTTACTTTTAATATGAAGAGAAACATAAATATTAAATTTAATTCAGAGGGTACAACACTTTTGTATTTATTATATAAGAAAGGTAACAAAATAAAATATATGATTGAGAAATTTTTTTTTCCAACAATTATTTTGATCCAAAATTTAAAAAGAGATCTGACATTTTGATAAAAGATCTTCATACTAAATTTAATCATATTATATCTTTCATATCTTTTGAAGAATGTTAAAGATATTTGTATTATGTTTTTTGAAGAATGGTAAAGCTATTTGTATCATAAAGTTTAAACAATGGTAAAGCTATTCGCATCATGTTTTTTTGAAGAATGGTAAAGATATTAGTATCATATCTTTTGAACAATTGTGCTTCTATTTGTATCGTAATTTTTGAATAATGGGGAAGATATTTGTATTATATCTTTTAAAAAATGGTAAAGATATTTGTATCATATCTTTTGATTTATTGTTGTTATTTTTCACCATACTTTTTGAATAAGGCCTTGTAGTGAAAATTACGTTGATAAGCCCAAGGAAGGAACTAGTATTTTTTAAAATTTACTTTTAAACTTATCTATCCACTTTGACAAAAATAACATAAAATAAATTAGTATTGGCAGTTTTTTAAGCCACTTTCATTTAAAATAATCAGTGGAAAACTAAGTATCCATTGATCAATAAAATGTATTAGTTTAGGGGAAATCTAACAATATTAATTCCAGATACTATCACCTTTCAAATTTGAAAATTATCGAATTTCCAATTCATTCCAGCATAATTTATTAGCACTGGTATTAAACTTGCTCTGCTTATCTTTATTTTCAAAGCTTAAAGAAGTTATTACTGATAAAAGTAATTTGAATATTTTATGGACTAATCAATATATAGGATTGCGGATGCATAGAATTCAAACAAATGGAATAATTTGTTAAGGATTGTGTTCTATCTTTTTTCGATGCAGCTGAACCACATGAGATGATTCGATCTTCTTTTTTCGTAACAATGTTAGAATATTTATTTTATAATCTCTAAAAATGGAGATTCAAATCCATAATTCTTTTTTTCGTTCTCTTATTAAGTGTATTTGATTTCAACCATGATTTTCCAAGCATGCAGCTTTATAAAAAAATAAGATTTAATTAAAAAATATGATTTAGCGTGCTTTAGAACATTCCAATAAATTCATTCTTTTTATCTTTGGATTTACGTTTACGTTTCAATCTGTTTAACGAAAGTTAAACAAAACGTACAATAACAACAACGTCAAACAGAAGCGGTTTATGCATTTTATCTCATGCATACCCTTATATAAGCATATATTCTCCTTGATAAATTTTGAATAGAAATAGCATTGGATAAATTTCAAATACTCTACTTGCAATGTTCGATTTTGTAGAATATTATTCCCCATTTTACTTCTGGTTAGATATATACTCTCAACAAATAACATATCTTTTTCCATTTAAGCCCAAGATATTCCATATCGATATCAGTTTACATTTCCATTTCTTTTGGGAACTATTGAAAGGAAAAGCAAGCGGCCACAACTGGTAAATAAATTTCAAAGAAAGAAATATTCCGTTTGCTATCCAGTAGCTATTCTTTGAGTCTAGAGACTTATCAACATGCACGCGATATCAAATATAATTTCGTTATAGTGGATTTTATTTACCTGGTGGATTATAGACGAATATAATTTCATTCTGGTGGATATTCATTATTTTATTCTGGTGGATTATAGAAGAATGCTGATTTTTACAATTATTTTACTTCAAAATTAAAACATGGATCATAAAAACGGACACAAGCAACGAATTCTGCATCGTAGATAAACCAAAAGTAATCTGAAGGCAAATTAAAGTATTTTTCAATTAGTACTATTTATTACGATATGTTTTAGGTTGAAGTAATTACTTTCAGGTAATATTTTTTCATTTGTAATATTTTTGAATAGATGAAAACTTAAACAAACCAAAGACGTGCTGCGATTATAAAATTAGAAATTCAGTTCAATATACTGTTATGAGAATTTAAAAGGAATGTTTCAACTAAGGATTGGTAATTGAAATATTTAGATTTCTTAAGGTTGTCTTAATTTATTTCTAACTATTCAATCAATTATATTATTAGAATTTTTTAAAACATGTATTTTTTTAAGTAAGATTTATTGTGTGAAGTGCATACTAATAAATTTAGACTTTGACAACATAATGACATTCATGCTATAATTGATGCTATAATAATAAAAACTTTAATAATAATAATAATTCATAGTAATAATGATAAAAATCTTTATACAAATTAGCCATTTTGATTGCAGCATTCTTCTTTGATATTTTACAAGACTGAAATTTATTACCTTATGCAGAAATTTATCTCATTAATATTTATTAAGTGTGTATTCAACTTGTATACAACTAATCATACCGATTTCATTTCTTTTATCAGACTTCTAAATAGTTATAATGATTAAATCGTGTAAAGAAAATGTTCTCCATTTAAATTCCTGTTATTGAATTTCATTCATTTTAAAAGATTATTATATGTGCATCTTAAATATCGTAAAATTAATTAACATTTGTCATTTCTATAATGATATCATTAAACTTTATTCGAAATATGTTCTATTTCCCATTGATTAATAAAATATATCAATTAAATAGAGGATTGCAAAATTAATTTACAGATGTTATCAATTTTCTGTTTCACAAATTATCAAATTTCCAATTCATTATTTCGGGACTGATTAGTTTCAAGATTAAAATTTTAATACATATCTTTATTACATACTTTTTAAGCAGTCATTGTTGCTGAAGTGTATGTAAATTATAGGCATTAATCAATTTACAAGGAAAGAGAGCTTTATAAATTAAATGAATGTCTTAGAATTTTGAAAGAATTATTTTGGAGTTTATAGATGCTTAATTATATTAATATATTTCAGCTTTCCGACTTAATATGATATATGTTTATATCCCTTAAATAATATGATTTAGAAGTTGAATTCTAATGATACTGAAGCGTTCTTTGTTTGAAAGCCACTTTATTCAGATGAAGAATAAAGCCACCATATAATTATATTTCAAATAATTACAATAGCGATTATGAGATCTGATAATTAATAATAATATTACCTAAGATCTCCCTCTTTTCTCATATATTATAATAAATGAAATAAAGAATATAGTTTGCTATTTCAAAGTTATGTACTGCTTAATGCGAGCGCTAAATTAATCCTACAGACATATTTTAATGAATGTCATATGTTTTGTAGAATGCTTTATTTAAAATTAAGAACACTTATTATGAGAATGATATGTTCTGGTACTCATTAAGGTAAGTTATGTATGTATCTTTAAACTATTCCCTCGGTAATAGTTTTAAGAGGATGAGTTGTTTCGCTATTATATTGTTTAATGACATTTATAAAGCATATGCGCCTACTATTCCTATTTTTAATAAATAGTTCTGTGGATTATTTAAGTTCGCTTTAGGGGTGGAAAGAATCCAATAAATTCTATAATATATAATTTCATAATAATTCTATAATTTTTTTTTCTGAACACGAGATACAGCAAGAATGTATCACTAACAAAACAAAAGCAAGATTGGCACTTGCGGTAAACAGCTGGACAGAGGTAGCTATTCGCGAGTAAAAAGCCATAACAAGTCATAGCGTTCAAAACGGATTCGCAGGAGAGAGACTTCGCTCACCAATTCACTCCTCTAGATTCCTCTGCTGCTTTCAAGCGATTCACTATTGTCTGATTTTGTTTTTTATTCCTGTCTTTGAACATTCATTGATAAAAAACACTCAGTGTAAAATGCTGGCGATATGTCATTTTCATCCCTAAATGACATAGCGCCAAAATTCTAGTTATTTCGGCCAATTTTGTCAGGAATAATTGACTAGGAATTCATCAAAGTTACTTGAAAAACCATTTCCCTCACCAGGATACTTATTACAAGAAAAATTACAAATTTGTAACAATATATATCCTATCTTAATAAAAAAATTAAATTTCATGTTAATTTTTTTAAAAAATTAATCTATTTTATTCTACAATGCAATTACCTAAGTAATTACAAGTTACAGTTAATCCGGTATTCCCCTCTTCTTCCTAGACTACAGCTTTTCTTCCTCCTCGGTTTCCTCTAAACGAAATCTCAAAAGCGGCGTGAAATATGGGAAAGAAATATACCTCAAAGATGTAGAGGATCCTTGGTTGACGAAAAGATACATCTTGTAAATTAATAAAAAATAGAATTCACAATGGCATTTTTATTAAGTCCCAGTTCCCAAAATATGACGTCACGGGAGAACTTTACGCTCAAAAACCGTATTCAAATTATATTGGTATTCAAATGTTAATCTGTACCGGCCTACAGAATTGCGTGCACTTAAAGAAGATAATGAGAGAGGTTAAATTTATAGTAACCTTTTTATGTGTCCTTTAGAGTCCATCAACTTTACCTGCAAATATAACGTGGGATATAAGTTTCACGTATTTAATTGCAACTGCACGTAATGAACTAGTAGCGAACCCTTTTATCCAAGCAAGATTTTTTTTTTCTTTTGTAAAAATGCAGTATTTTTGGAGATGCATTATTGCCGAAAGCCATATAAACTATCTACCATTTGTTTAAGGGTGTAGTAGAAATAATAGTAAAATATATATTTCTTTTTTTGGATGATTAGTCTATGAATGATTTTCAATTCTTCCGCATTTTGTAGGGCCAAAGATTTAGAGATCCTATTCAAATAAACAGAATTTTTAGGTATTTATTTGTAACAAAAATGCTTTCTAGATTTTTCTATTCTATTATTAATTCAATTCAAAGTATTCAATATATTTTCAATTAAAGTATTCAAAATATTTTTATTTTAAAATGAGATATATTTTTTAGATTGATTAGAGTATTAAATACAAAACCATTGATAAGAACCTTTGAACCTTGAAACCATTGAAAAGAATCAAAACCTTTTATGATGTCAAAATTAAATCTGAAAAATATATTAATTCTTTAGATTTACCTAAAACTCGTAAAACGAACAATGGTTGTATGGTTTTTAAAAGTGATATTTTTATATATTAAAAAGATATATATTTTATAGTTTTTAAAATGATTTCTAAAATGTTTTAAAATATTTTCTTTTCTTTCCTCAAAAGAACATAAACGTATTAGAAAATATAGGCGCTTGAGAATTTTTCTTTAACTATAACCATGAATTAAAGTTTATTTCTGTTATCATATTAAAATAGCAATTACATATTTTAGATAAACATAATATATATTTATAATCCTTTTAACAACTTTTTTTCCAGTTTGATAAATCATTAATTGAAAGATTATTGTAAAATTGTGCCTTTAAAAATGATTTTGCTTGCAAATTCTGAAGTTTATAAAAAATAATTTTTCAATTTAAAAGAAAAACACAATTACACTATTTTACTTATATTCGCAACTGAGAATTTAAAAAAAAATGTAATAACATTTTAAATTTAAAATATAAAACCATTTTAAAAGATAAATTCGATGCTTCCTTTTGAAATTCTAATTACGACTTTTCAACTTTATGTTGTATCGTTAATTAGATTTGAAATCCTGTCCTAAGAAAAGTGTAAAATGATACCCCATTTTTCCATGCTCCTTAACATATCTTTAAAATTTTATAACTGATCACATGCAGTACCATTTCTAGTGGCGAAAATTCCATAAGAATATCCTCAATACTCAATAAAAAATCGTTTTCATTTCTCAAGAGCAATGCAAACGATTTATTTATTTTAAATTTATTTACCGAATGTTGAGATTACTTCTTTTCTGATAGTTCTAGACATCATATGGAAATATAAACGTTGACATCTCGTGGACTTGAACAGAAAAGATGTGTTATTTACCAAGAGAATTTTAGAACTTAGAAATAGAAATAATATTCTCTTTTAAAGCGAAGGAAGCATAGGAGAATGTAAGTCTTGTTTCGAATTTTTTTCTATTTGTTTAGTGAAAATGTAAAAATATGCTTCGTTTCATTATTCTGTAAACACATGATAAATTCTTTATTTGCATTTGCATTCTTCGGAATAGAAGACGCAAAAGTGCATTTAGTTATTTTAGAGAAATATTCTGTTCTCGAATAAATTCAATAAAAAATTCAGATTTAGAAAAATATAAGCATATTAAATGATACTATTATAGTTTATATTATTAGAATAATGGATTTACTGGTTTCTAAATTATTAATTTGTAACGTATTAATTTAATTTTTTATCATATTATTTCGTCAAGTCTTCTAAAAAGGAATTTTAGGAATTCAGCCTACTATAAATTGTTGAGAGAAATTATATGGAATGAAGTCTACTCGATAAAAGTAATAAATATTTTTTACTTGACACTTAATGTCCATTCAAAGCAAATATTTATCTTAATTATTTAAATTAATTAATTTTATAAAAATGAATCATTTAATGGACTAACGAATGAAGACTAAAAATTATTATAAAATGTGCATTAAATTAAACAAGTCAAATATAAAGAATATATTGTTTGAAAATTGAACTGGTATTAGCAAAAATGTGTTGTTTTTTTTCATTTTTATAATTTAATGTATTTTTTTTTGTAAGTTGATCTATTTGATATATATAGTAGAAAAGTATCTAAATTTCACTTAACTCTCACTTCTTACAAACATAAATAATTCAAATTTTTTGTACGTGAAAGCTAAGAAGTTTGCATTAATTATCTATTTTATACGGAATCTAGTTCTCATTATGTCAAAAATAAATGTTGTGATAAAATTTTGTAATGTTATACAAAGATTAGAAATTGCACTTACAATAGTAATATTGTGTTTATAATCATACCAAATTTTGTTTTCGCTTAAAGTATTAATAAGTAAACTTTATTAATATTTAAAACTTAATTGAAGGATATTTGGCATTGACATTAATTGTTGAAGTGTTCCTTAAAAATCCAGAATAAATATTAAAAACAATTCCTTACTTCATAAATAAATGATGACTCTGAGGTTCGAGAACGTCGCCTTTTTCCTAAGCATAAATAAAATTTTTAATTTATGAATTTTTTATTGTGTTAAAAAGACCAAACAGAGCGTGGTAAATAATCAAAGAAATTATTGTTTTTTCGCAACTATTTTTATCTCTCTTTCTATCTAGATGTTATAATACGAATTTTATTTTTCAAACTAAGAATATAACGTAATTTCTTTATAAATAAGTAATAAAAAATAGAATAAAATAGTTCTCAAAAAATTGCAAAAAATTACTAAAATTTTAATAATTTTTAAGAATACTTTTTAAAAAAATTAATAGAAATTTCAAGGCTAAATACATATAGAAATGAATTTCCTTCTATATTTATTCTGTTCAGTTTTAATTTTCAATTTATACTTTCTTTATTCATCTTCCTTTTAAATGACGCTCATTTTTGGATATCATTTTTTGTTATCATTTTCTCGTAATCCTATCCATTAAGCAAAACTAGTTACAAACTGATTTGCAATGTTTTTAATTCACACAAAAATATTTTTATTTGTTTTCTTCCTTAAATGACACATATTATTGATTCCAAATGTTTAGGCACTTTCCTGTAATTCAATCGTCATTAAGATGAGAAAATACACCTTAGAACTTACTAACTTTTAATTATATTTTGGTAATTCTGAAAAAATAGAGAGTGTTTACTCATCCATGCAACGCATTATTTACAATCTAAACATAATGAAAACTGAATTATGAGTATAGTTATTTCACGCCTTTTAGTCTAACAAATTCTACGTTCCAAGAACTTATGACTTGGTAAACATCGCATGAATTCCAACTGAAAGAGTTAACTATAGGTACAATTTAATTCCCATTATCTAACAATGTGGACTTTTAGTTGGTTAAAAATTATATGCAAATTTCCTTTCAGGATTTTTTAGTGAATGATTTTTTTAATTTTCAGAGTTACACAGTCGAATCAATGAATACTTGGAGTAACATGAATTAAAGTTCACAGGGAATAAGAAAACTGTTATTTAATATTATTTATAAAAAATCTGTCTTCAAAAGAAATGTTTGGGTTTATTGTAGAATTCTTTGCCATGTCCCAGTAGATATATAAATCTTAAGAATAAAACAATAAAGCGAAGTGTTTATTTGACTAAAATAAAACAATAATACTATCACAATCGTATATATACATTATTTTTATGTTGTGTTAAAAAATAAGAATAAATATCTGTCTTTTACAATTAATACCACTATACGTTATAAAATCATCTAACTCTTGTACGTAAGTTTAATTCTATCTTTAATTCTAAATTTGGAATTAAAATAAATAAAAAGCATAGAAAATCCTGATAAAATGTCATCATTTTTACAACGTATAAAGTAATTGAAAGAAATCTGATCGAAAACTAATTGATTATGCACAATTCTAGGAAAATAATAATTGGAAGACAAACTTTCATTTTCCATAAAATTAAAAAAAAAACGTGTAAACAATTTAAGATTAGATTGTCTTATAAATATGTAATTGAAACAGGAGATACTGATCGTTATGTATATTTTAAGATGAAGTACTTGCATTTGAAACATTCATCTTCCAATTATTTTTTCCCTAGAATTGCACTTAATCAATTATTTTTTATATTATATATTTTTAATTACATTACACATTTGTGAAAAGGTTGACATTTTATCGAGATTTTATAGTTTTTTTATTTATTTAATTACTAATTTATTGTGAAAGACAATATTAAACTTACTAAAGTTCTATGACTTTATTATTTATTGTGGCTTCAAGTCGAAAAATACAAATATTTATTCTTATTTGTTAACATTTAACTTAAAAATAATATATATATATGATAGTTATAATATTATTGTTTTATTTTAAAATGCTAATTTTTAGCAAAAATTTGCTATTTCTGCAAATGAACTAAAAAATTTGTTTGCAACTTTTGATATACATACCAGAAACTGCACTAACATCTTTCTTTTAAGTCTAATAAATAAAGCTCTAATTCAAATCTTGTTTTACGAATACCTCTAATAACTTTGCCTAAAGATTAGGTTACTTATGATTAAAATTAGGTTATTAATTATTAATTATTAAAATTGTTAAATAAATTATTAAAATTAGGTTACTTATATGCTGTGTAAGTAGTATATAAGTAATCTATACATTTAAGAATATTTTACATTTGCTTTAATGAATTGCACCGTGAAAAAATTAAAGCTGCCATATTATTTATTATTTGAATCCCAATATTTAAAGAATGAATTGAAATATAGCACTTTTTTCATTTAGTATAACAATATATTTTAGCAAGTCCTTCATAAAATCATTAAGCTAAAAGATTTTTTTTATATCCCTTTTTTTAATCAAAAAACAAACTAACTAAAATTGTTTTAAAGGATATTTTTGCCATATAAAAGGTATATTTTAAATTCCATGTGTTTTATGCAAAAATCCAAAAATATAATTATTTTAGAATTTTTTTAAAAAATTCAATCAGGACATATTTACATGAATAAGTCTACGTATGCTTCGTGATTAGTAACATTCTATTATGTTGATTTATAAGAACGTAGCAGAATCTTCATGCTATACTTCAAAAGTCCCTCAAAAGTACAATTCTTACGCAAGAAATCAAAACCTCATGACCCTGACGGAGGGTACAGATTTCTGACCCAGCAATGATTATTTATATCCCATAGAGATGTTATCAATATAATTTATCATTCTTTTTCAGTTAGCAGTATCATTTTCCTGTATGTTCAATCCATTATCACCATTTGTTTAAGTATTCTTAACCCTTTCATCCAGCTATTATTTCACCAAAAATTGAATATAGTCTTGTAGAATTTGACTCCGATGGCATTCTCTCTGGAGATTCCTGGATGATTTGTCGTCTCTTTCTTTTTTTCTTTTCTTCCTTTCATCTTGTGTACATCCAACTGGTTAGATAGTGTTATAGGTGCCGAGGATCACAGAAAAAAGTTATGTTATGCTATATTAACATTAAAAAAATATATATTCATGATAAGTCTATTTAAAAATAGGAACAATATTGTTAAACTTATTAAATCATTTAATCCGATGTAGAGTCACTTCTATTTCTGTCTGTATACCTTCAGTTTTTCTCACTTCATGAATTACGTCCCTCTAATCATTGAAAATATTTAGTTCTTCTTCTATAGCAATGTTTTTCAAAGAAAAATAAAGCTCTGCAACAAAAAATCATCATGTCAGAACATGATGTTATTCTTGGGATGAGGTTTTTGGCGTCAATAAAAATCCTTAGGTGAAAAATAAAAATTTTAATATCAGCAAGAACATTTAAAAAATCAGCTTTAAATAACGTGTTGTTATTGCATTTACAGTATCTCTGATTAAAAAAAAGTAAGTTAATGACTACATCAGATGAAAACTAGAAAAATTGCATTTTGAGCACGTGATTGTATAAAATAAAATAAACAGGAATTTTGATATTTAAAAAAAAAAAAATCAATGCGAGACAAATTTTGTTTGCATCGTTTGCGTAATTAACGTGACTGATTCGATTTAGCAATTAAAATGAATAAAAATATAATTTAACTTGCACGAGCACGTGGTGCTTGGCCATTCAAGAAATTATAATCCAAAATGATACATTGAAATATGCATTGCAGATATCACCTTAGTCTTTTATTTAAAATGTATTTATCATTCTTATGCATATTCTCATTCATATTCTTATGGAATGAATTAAAAGTTTAACTAAAAAATAACCCTTTTATATTAAATGTCACAGTATTTAGTAACAAGTACACACATTTGCAGTCATGAATTAAACTAAAAATTTATGACTTATTAAACAATGCGAGAATTCCGACTTGCAGATTTAACTAGTGACACGTTTTAATCCGCCTTAGCTAGGAATGCAGCTAGTTGGCTGTTTTGAGCCGAAAGTAGAATTCTTCTCACTATTTATTAAATAACGAATGAATGTTTTCATTTTCAAGGGTAACATAAGTTTGTAATATTATTTAAATGGTAATATGAAAATTCAGTTGCGTGTGTTGTAAATATGGATGTTCTTGTAATTTCACTTCGAATGAAACATTTTCTTAAGAAAGTTATAAATACTGAATGTTAATTGGAATAGGCAATTGAAAAAACTGTTATAAAACATTTATATAAATACATCGGTTCTTTTTTCTTGTATTCAATAGTTACTTATTTGTCTAACCAATCAATATTGAAATTTAAAATAATAATAATTACATATTATAGAAGATTTAAAAAAAAAGGAAGATAAAAAATATTCGGATTAAGTTTTATAAGTTTTGTAGTAAGTTCGTGTATTTACTTTTACAAACAATAATATAGCTGTTTATGTCGTTATCGTTTGCCAACGTATTCTAAAAAACCTAAGAGCTTTTTTGCATGTGTTTGCATGTGTTTAACTCGAAAAAATGGGGGTTAAGAGGAAAGATGAAAGTCGCAGATAATTTATATTTAGCAACAAAGATAATTCCAGAAATAGACACAACCATTCGCGTATCGCCTCTTATTCAGATAGAATCTTTAAAAAGTGGTCGTCTTGGAATAACAAAACATATAATTTTAACATATAATTTTAACATATAAACATATAATTTTAAATCCAATTCAGATTTAAGATTTCTATCTTTGAATTTTATTTACCAGGCAGTGAGTTTTATTTCCTAGATATTTGCAATAGAATGTAGCAATATAAGCAAACATTGTTACAGCGTCTCTTGATCTTGAACTGGAATGAAAAAAAAATAGTATCTTATTTAGCGAAATGATATTCTGTGCATGATAAAAAGAAGTTCTGCTTCTAGTTGAAAATAAATGGGAATTTGAAATATTTTCATTTCTATTTTCTGAATCGTCAGTGGAATTCATACATATATCAAGAACTGCATTTGGTAAAATATGTGAATGATATTTTAAATGGTTCTGGTGCATTTTGTATGAAAACAGCAAATGTACCTTAGCAAAAGAAGACTCTATTTGTGAAGCAAAAAATCACACATTTTGTATTTATGCATATGCTTATTTATAAGGCCCAGATATTACATTTTTTAGGATGTATTCGAATTATTTCGGATACTCATATTTCTTTGTATGTACACACATATTAAGTAATAAGTTGATTAATAAGCTTTTTGAAAGTTTATTTTCTGAACACTAAAATTCAAATTCATTGGCAGCATTTTTAACGCATAATTGATTTCTCAGTGTACTTTTATGTATAGGTCTTTAACCTTATTCATTAAGTGTTAAAACTCTTTATAACGCAATCATCATATAAGAAAAACAAATGTTTGCTCAACTATATGTTGGTAAATCCCCATCTAGAATAAGTAAATATTGTGTTGTATTTTATGGCTTCAATCTCTATGTAGCACTTGGCCTGCTCTATAACCTGAACAATTGACTTCGGCAAATTACGTTTTATTTAGCGAAGAAGTTTTAAAAGCTACTATATGATAAACCTTTTCATAGATATATATCTATATATATATCATTTATTATCTATCTATCTATCTATCTATCTATCTATCTATCTATCTATCTAT
>JAOUZG010025578.1:5903433-5914271 GCA_026289955.1 Argiope argentata
CACACACACACACACACACACACACACACACACACACACACACACACTTGCGGAAAACGGAGAGGGATTTGCGTTCATGCATTCCGGTATTGCGAAGACAATGGTTCTATACTATATGGAAGACTAAACGAATATTAAGACCTATAGGAAGGCCATGGTTCTCATGACAAGACTCTGGGAAAATTTCTTGTTTTTGACCATTCATGGTCCTTAGAACCGATGTTTGTATCTTTATCTATCTGTGCATATCACGATTTGGCCATGTTCTCTTGTAAACCGAAAAAATAGAGTAATTTTGATTAGATTTTAACTGGATTGAAGTACGCTATTAGAAATATAAAAATCTTGAATTGAAAATGAGTTGAAATTTTCATTTCTCTAAAGCTTTCCTAATATTAAATATAGTACACTCTATAACAAAAAAAAAAAAAATCGAAGCACCAAGGAGTTATCCCATTGAGGCGAAAACTGGTGAATATGAAGACACTGTACAGAATAGTAAATTATTAAAATATCAGAATAATGGAATAATTTATTTCAGAGTTACAGCAAAAGTTCAATAACGTGTTGACCCACCTCTAGCCTCGATACAAGCTGCCACACAGCATGACATGTATCGATAAAGCTTCCGGATGGTCTCCTGAGGTATTTCTTACCGAATTCGCTTCATTTGTCGAACGAGTTCATCAACAATCCATGGCAGATGCAATCGCCTTCCCATTCTATCCCAGACATGTTGGATGGGAGAGAGGTCTAGCGATCTGGCAGGCGAAAGAAGTGTTTGACAAGCTTGCACACAGTTCATAACAACACGTGCCATATTTGGTGCCGTACGTGCGGTATGCCGTAACTGTATCTCTAATGAATATCAAAGGGCCGGCTATCAAAGCAAATAGCACCCTGGAACAAAATGCCTTGTTGAGGGCCGATGTGGCGTTCAATAGTGAAAGCAGAATCCCCCCTCTGCCCTAGGTTTCTCCAAACACGTCTTCGATGATCGTCAGGGCACAATAATAAGCGGGATTCGTCGCTAATGACTATACGTCTCCAGTCGGTATCAAATCAATTTGATCGAGCTATTCACCACAGGAATCTTTCTCGGCAGTGTGCAGGCGTAAGTGGCAGGTGGCACAACGGTTGGCTCGAGCGTAGATTTCGCTGTCTCAACCTTCCATGGTGGACACTAGTGTTTGGGTTGAACGTCTGATGCGTTATAGAAATGAAGAAGGTGCTGTGACAGCTAATTGGACAATCACTCTGTCCTCGCGATTTGTTGTGGGCCTAGTCAACCGCTACCATCCTGACGCTGAACTCTGCCATTTTCCACCCATCCTTACCAGCATCTTCGATTTAAATGAAGATCGATTCTTCTATTTGTCTAACCGGCCTCTTTCGTTTCAATGATACGACCTCTGTCAAACTCTGACAATTGCTCGTAATAAGAACGAACCCTGCGGCGAGGCATTTTTGTTGTTGAAAGGTAATCTGAAACGTAATCAAACCGAAAGTTTTAACCACCGTCAGTGGTTGAATTCTTGGGGCACTTAGCCCTAGGAGGGGCTTATCACCTGTCATGGTTGTAGTGCTTCCACGTTGCGGTCATCTACTGCCGTGGTCATCCTCGAAGTGGACTGGAAAAATGCTGGAGGAACTTTTATAGTAGCTGTTGAGGAGTAGGGTTGAGTGAGTTTCCGAGAATCAGGACGATTTTTGATTGCCTATTTAGGGGTGATGGGCATGGAGTTATGCGCCTTGTGAGAACTTTAGACTTAGAACTGATGGAGGGAACGTTATCACCAAGAAATTAAGTTTTAGATATGAAAAAATAGAAAAAAAGTTAAGTTAAGTTAGAATATTGATAATGAAGTAAAGTTAAAGTAATATATTTCTGGGTCTTCTGATTTTAAGGTTTGGCGTATATCTGGGGATATTTAGGATGGCTTCATTGTTATTTTTTTCTAAGTCAACAAAACAAATTTCTGCAAGTTTTTTAATAAATTTTTTAGGTGGAGGATAGTCTAATGCCAGGTACATGTATTTGAAAGTTTTAACCACCGTTGAAGAACTGTTCCTTATATACATCTGCTGGATGCTCAGTTCCGATGCGCTGGGTGACAAACTATTCATTCATTGGACACCAAAATTTATTCCTTTGCATATCTGGTCAAACACTCATGCATACGAAATTTCAAAGCAATCGGATGATTGCTTCTTGGTGCATCGATTTTTTGCTATAATGGGTATGATTTTTTTTCGCATCTTATGCGCTAGTGTATCAGTCGATTGTCATGAAATTTGTTCAACTTATTGCTTGCACCTGCATGAAGGTTGTAGGCATAGTACTGTTATTATATAAAATAAATAAAATGAATCTTTATTTGTTCGTACCTTATGAGATGAAGTACCGTTCAGTCGATTGTCATTAAACTTAGTCAACTTATTGCTTGCAATTGCGCGAAGGCTTCAGCCAGTTTTCGTGTCTAATATATAAAAATGAATTTTTGTTTGTTCGTATCATAAGAGATTTATTTTAAATTTCAAGCTATATTACCAAAATTGTTTCTTCTGTGGTGGCTTCTAGGTACTAGTTTGTATTTTATAATTTTCAAACATTAAATTAAACTTATTTTTTTAATCGCTGCTAACCCATGCGATTATATGTTTGTGTTGCATTTAATTCTGACAGTGAAATCATGCTTGATTTAATTGCTTAAATATATTTTAATATCGTTGTGTTTTATGATTTGAACAAATATTTGGATCAATATTAGATATTGTTCCCATGTCCGAATAATAAAATATGTAATGAATGTAGGATATCCCACGGAGCTATTTTATTTAACTCTAATTTTAGCCTTCATTTTTTTTCTTTTATCAACATCCGATTGTAGACGCAATTCAAAGCAAGAATTGTAAAAAGTTAGATCCTTTCACAGCGGACGGTTATTTTAATTAATACAACATTCCAGAACAACGCCATCTACCGAGCTTTTGAAAAACTGTCACAATAAATATTCAGGCAGACCATCATACGATAAAGAAGTATTCGTGCGTCAGCGTTTCCGGCTCGCAAAGCAACGCGGTAATATGTTTTCAGTCGCATAATGTTTTTTTTCTTCTAACATCCTCCCATAAGGAAATGATCTAACTTTCTGTTTGTTTAATATCTCCATGTTTTAATCCAGTTATTATTTCCCTGTAAATATTTCCCCTTGCAAATTTTTTCGTTTAACTCTAAATAAGTTCTTTTATTTTTTTAAAAGAATTCTCTTCATCCTTCGTTTGTATTATTTTATATAGGTTTAGAAACTGAACCCGTAAATATTTGAAAACCCCTAGACAACATTCCACTAAAACCCCGCTATCTGAAGAGTCTAATATTTTTGGAAGATTTGGTTAGACTCTCACATGAATAGGGCAAGAAATATCCTTAGAAAATTCTTAATTAACAGATTTATCTGAAGTTACTATGATTGTTTACTAAAATTAAAGCATTCGCTTTGATTTTAAACTATATAAATACCTTCGTCACATTGAGAGATTTGATTTTTATAGGTTAAAAGTATTTATGAAATCAAAAACTTTATCAATATTTTGTTTTCAGTTAGTAAATTAATATTTGAGATTCTAAAACAAGGCTAGAATAAGCAATTTTTCCTATAGTAAGGAAGTATTTTAGAATAAGGAAGTATATATGAAAGAGTGATGATAGAGTTTTCTGATAATAAGCTGAATAATTTGTGTAAAAAAACCCTCCAATTTAAGCCTTTTTGTAATGCTCGAGAATATAAAAATAGAAAATAGACTTTCATTTTAATTCTGAAAATTCATATTTAACAGGTTTAAATCCTTTTTTGCTGTCCTTAGATTAATAGTATCAAATACAAATAGAGAATTATTCATATATTTCTCAGGATACAATCCATCGTGAAGAATATATGTATTCCACTTCCTTCTCCAATGGAAGCAAAAATGAAATAGGATTCAAATTTCCGTTTGCTGCTTTTGCTTTTAAAGGACAAAACTGCTTTTTCTTTTCTATGGTGAGGAAAATCGACTCGGCAAATAACACATCTATCGCCACTCACGCGCATAAAATGTCATATCATTGTCCTCTGACATTTTCTTACTTTGTTGAAAACTATTGAAGAAAAAAGAAAGCATTGTGCCTGGAAAATATAATAACAATAGGTTTATGCATCAAAGTAATCAATCTGCATAAATCAAGATGCATTTTTAACCTAAATATTCCACAAAAAAGTATTCATAGATGCTGAAAAATGGACGGATTTTAGTTGTCTGTCAGTGCATTATGTATTTTCACACTTTTTAATAGCAAAATGCTATAAAAAACTTGTAAATAAATTAAATTTCATTGTCAGGTAAAACTTTTGGAAATCATATTAGAGAAAAGCCAAAATATGAAACAGAAAGTCATCTCTTTTTAGGTAATTGAAAATACTACATCAGTTTGAAAAATATTTAAAAATTGAAATTTATTTAAAAAAAAGGAAATTGAAGTTTTCTTTTGAAAAAAATCTAAAAGACTTCATTTATTAGAATAATTGATCCAGATTATATTTTAATTAGTCATTTTTCAATATTTTGTCCTTTATTTTTGTAGAAAATTTTCCAAAATTTTAATATTTTTAAAAAATTTACGAATGAAAATAAAGCCAATGAGTCCAAAAGGGATTAGATAAGGCATATGGAGATACAAGTATTACAAGTAGGTTTGATATTTTAAAGAAATTTGAAAATATGATTTAGATACAATTTTTAAGGAAAAAATGAAGCAATAATATAAATAAATTAAATTAGAATAATTTATAAATATGAAAGCCAATAATATTAATTATAAGAACATAAACATTAATTTAAATCAAAATAATAAAGAAAAAAATCTTAATCATTCTAAATTCAGTCCTAGATTGAACCTTGAAAATAAACATTACATTATTAAGTCACATAAATATCATAAATATCATCTTAAAATAATCTTTTATGCGAAAAAAATGATGTTTTTTACAAATTCCAATTCAAATATACGAATATTTACTTTTTGTCATAAAAATCTATATATAATTTATCAAAATCAGATATACATCTCTATACATGTATATACTTTTAGAATTCTAATGCATAAATGCCTTTTTACATCTCTAAATGTAAGAGTCAGTTCTAATTTTTATCCAATTCATGCAAAACAAATAACTTTTAAAAATAAAAATTCAAAACGTTCCTGTATATAATGAAATAAAGAAACTCCCTTTTCATCTCCTGTGTATCCTTATAATCACATAAAAGTAGTTAGAAAATTTAAACATCTAGTTACTAAAAATTTGTTACATTAAAAATAGAAACAATTATTAACACTCCATTAATCTATAGGTTGAATTCTCATCTTTATTCTTTACCGCCATTGGCTACCTACATTTTTTGCTATTGGATAATAATCTTAAATAGAAATTAAATCCAACATATAAATAGAAATTAAATCTTACATATAAAAGTATCGTATTGCTTTTCATATCATAAATTTCTAAATTGTAAAATTCGTTAAACTTAATTATGATCATAAAATCCGGAGTCGTATTCTCTGATTTCTAAATATTACCGAGAGAGGATGTATAAAGGTCTTTAGAGTGTTTACTTCAAATTTTCTATTACCAAAGGGGCAATTTAAATAAAACTTCATTTCCATTCTATAAATTAAAGCTGATTGTATCAAGATGGAAATAATGGGCATTTTTAAATGGAACAAATGTATCAAGAAGGTAGAAAAGCGAATAGTGAAGGTGTCAAATGGAATGAATGTGAGAGCAATTAACATTGAAGATGATATTTGGAGTTATCATCGTATTTAAAATTCCGCTATTGTATTCAAAACACAAAAATATCAAAAAGTGAGACTCTAAAATTTTTAGCTTTCAACTTTACCTTTAAGTTGTGGGAATCAAAATAATAAAGACTTAATCCTTCAGATATATAAGAATTAGATATAAAAAAAGATATAGGCTTATGATAACCTTTAGACATATAAGAATAGATAGATTTATGATATCCTTTAGATATAAAAGAATAGATATGCTTAATATCTTTTAGATATTTTTGAATAGATAGGCTTATGATATCCTTTAGATATATTTGAATAGATAGGTTAATGATATCCTTTATATATATAAGAATAGATAGGTTAATGATATCCTTTAAATACATAGGAATAGATAGGCTTATGATATTCTTTAGATATATTTGAATAGATAGATTAATGATATCCTTTATATATATAAGAATAGATAGGTTAATGATATCCTTTAAATATATAGGAATAGATAGACATGACGTTCTTTAGATATATAATAATAGATAGGCTTATGATATCCTTTAGATATATTTGAATAGATAGGTTAATGATATCCTTTATATATATAAGTAAAGATAGGTTAATGATATCCTTTAAATATATAGGAATAGATAGACATGACGTTCTTTAGATATATAAGAATAGATAGGCTTTGGATATCCTTTAGATATATAATAATTATACATATAAGAATAGACAGGCTTATGATATCCTTTAGATATATAATAATTATACATATAAGAATAGATAGGATTATGATATCCTATGGATATATAATAAGAACAAGTGGAATTATAACATCCTTTGGATATATAATAAGAATAAATAGGCTTATGATATCCTTTAGATATATAAGAATAGATGGGTTTATGATATTTTCAGAAAATAATTTTTGATGCAATCTGACAATGATATATTTTTAATTACATATATTTTCTGCTCAAAAAGTGAAAGTTAACCTTCAAATTATGTTTCATTTATTCATATAATTTCATCTAGCGAATGTAATTTTAAAGAATATTAGGCCTAGAGACATCGAATTTGATAGTGGATTACTTTGGTTTACAAGAAAGAGCTCTAGCCAAAACACAGAAATATGAAAAGAAATTCATGAAATTCGCAAATTTTAATACAATAAATATGTTTGAAGAAATAATGTTTTTAGATAATAAAGTGATGTAATTAATCAGTGTTCCAAGAAGCGCAATATTATTTACGTCATATATTTTACACCATAAATAGACATTATTAGTTTAAATATAATCTGCATACAATAATTAGTTATCCTGCATTTTTTAACTTCAGCTTCTAAATTAATAAAACTTACAACATTGATTAAAGCACAAATTTTTCATTAACAAAAGTTGTATGAATAAAATCAGACTGTGTTTGAAAGCTGCATACTAATTACATAATTAATTCTGAAAAAATATAAGGATGTCTCTAGCAAACATTGTACAATTCATTTGATTTCCATAGAACGTCTTATATTATCATATATTAGCGTATTGATTATTCAAATACTTTAAATAGTAATGGATGTTTTAGGAATAGTTAACAGAGAATAGTTAATGTAGAAAGTTTCAATCTGATTTCTAGTAAAACTTGAAGGAAATTCGAAATTGCATATTCGATAATTGCAAATTCGATAAATCGTTTCCGGAATAAGTCAACGTAGTTGATCTGAAAAAATGGCAAATGCTATCTTACTTTAAAATATTTTTAATTGAAATTGAAAGGTATGTTTAAACTGATAAATTATCATGAGTTCTTTCTTTTATTTTCCATCATCTCTGTATATAAAGGATTCTTATATTATTTAGATTAAAACGATTATTCAGTTTTATGTATAAAACGAAGATTATTTTTCATAATTGCTTATTTTGTTAAAATTATAAATAATCTAAGTAACAAATATAAAATTGATATTTTTACCGATTTTCATTGATTTTTTATCCTAAATATGTTTATTAAGGATTTAATATTAATTTTTCATAATTCTCATTGAAGTTTAATCATTAGAATACAGGTTTCATAACTCAAAAGTATTTTTTAATGAAATGTTCGTTTTTTTTTTAATTTCTAATATTTTTTTTACAAAAGTTTCAAGTCTGACATCTGAATTTTTAAATCAGAGAAAAATATATGTAATAAAAATAAAGAACTATCTAAAAATAACTTTTCGAAAAAATTTGTATTTTTTGTATTATGTTCTACGAAGAATAATCGGTTTTATTTATTATACAATATCATATTTATTTTATGAATATGTGATTTTACTACATAAATTAAATAATATCATGTTTCTTAATGTATGTATGATTTTAATTTACAGTTGTTCCTTAAAGTTGATATCCTGATTGCCCCATACATGAGTAAAATAAAGGTTTTCTTGTATTTCGGTTGAATTGTGTTCTACACAGTTACGACAATTTTTGATTTTTTATTCAGATATTTTTATAATTTAAACTTAAAAATACTCTACTTAATCGAACTATTTTTCAGCCCATTAAAATAGATAACTTGAAAATAGTATTATTTTTACAAAATCAAACTATCCTTTCCTATAAAAATCCCTTTTGTTCGGTGCAAATGCTTTATAAATTTTTCCAAATGCACTATTAATAAAAAGCGAAAAAAAGTTACTCATCTACTTTACCGATGATATCCTTACTTTATACAAATAGTTCACTTAATTTTTCCAAATTAATAATAAAATCGAAGCTAATATTGAAATTTCCGTTTGTCATTCTTGCTTTTATTCTTTTCTGAACAAAGTCAATTCTTCACATAATTCCTTTTGGTTTTCATTCGAGCGCAAAGGATGTCACATCAAACTGAATTTACATTTTCATACTATGTTGAAAAGTAAAGAATAAAAAATACAATCTGTGGTTGGGATTCGTATTCAGTACGAATATCATTATTTCCTTCCATTTTATTCTTTGTTAAGTAAAATCTATTCTTCAAACAGCTCATTTTTTCAATGATGCTCAAGAGATGACTCATCAACTTCAATTTGCATTCTCATACTCTGACAATAATTGTTGGATATAGAAAGGAGATCTACTTGTGATCTGAGATCTGCATTCATCATTAAACGGAGCTCTAATTTTCATGATGTCATCACGAACAGATTTTAATTCAGGTATGCATATTCAGAAAGACTAGATGGAAAACAATTTAAATGGATATTTTTAGACGTTTGAATTTTAAACAGTTATAAAATTTAAAAATAGATGAGATATTTGAGCTGAATTAACAAGGCAGAACCATATTGGAGAATGATCCAAGGGAATAAATTTGATAAATTCTCCAAATGATCTATGCATGAGGATTAATAAATCTTGTAAGTCATAGGTTTGTTAATTTAAATGGATAAAAAGATTGAAATTTGAATAATATTTTCTTTTTTACTATACTCTATCCGAATAAAGTTTATAATTTTTTATTATGTTACAACATGATGTTAATTAATTTAGTTAAATTAGGAGTTTTTATCATGTTAGAACATTATATTGTTTGGGGAATGAGGTTTTTCTTGCGTCTATAAAAATATGTAGGTGAAAATTAAACATTTTAATCCGTCGGCGAAAAATAAAAAATTTATTATCTGCACAAGCTTTTCAAAAACATCAGCTTTTAATAACGCGTTGCCAATGCATTTACAAAAGCTCTTATTTTAAAAAAAGTTAATTACTACAGCCAATAAAACCTAGAAAAATGTCATTTTGAGCACGTGATTATATGAAATGAAATAAATAGGAAATGTGGTGTTTTTTAAACAACAAATACAAAGTTTTTTGGATCATTTGCAATACTAAAATGACTCATTCAATGAAACCATTCAAATGAAAAATATATATATGATTTAACTTGCACGAGCACGTGGTGCTTGGCCGTTCAAGAAATGATATTCTGACATAATAAATTGAAATATGCAAAGCAGATTTAGTTTTAATCTTTTTTTTATCTTGTTACAATAATTTTAGAGATAATTTTCTAATGATAACATAACCTAAAATATTTAATCATCTCTTGATAAATAACAGATAAGATTCTATAGATAATTCTTTCCCTCCACCGCATTTCCTACATTCCAGTTAATGCGAATTGAACGGTATCAATAGCTAAATCTTCTAGTCGGAATGCTTCTATAATTTACCAAGTCATAAATTTCTGAAACTGAAATTTGAAACACTAATTTATTGTTCCAAATAGCTACACTCGTAAGTGAAAATTCATAATCTCTGGTTTGCTAATATGAAAATGTGAAAAATGCTTCGGTTTGTTAACTTCTATCATTTGGAATTATGCAGAGAGTAATTAAAATACTTTACATTTATTCAGGTTGAATTACGAGGAAATATTGAGTTATTTCCGATTTAAGAAAGCTTATTTGATCGCAAATAAACGAATGAATATTGTTATTTGTAAAGACAAGTGGAAGATTGGCGATGTATTGAATAACTTTTGGCGTTACAGATGATTTTCTTTAAAATTGAGATGTGTTTATTGACGTCGTTTAGTTTTCAGCATGAAATTTGCTTTTTAGTTGGGAAAAATGAAGGAAACATTTAAATTTTATGTTTTTTTTCCTATTTAGGAAAAAGGTTTTAGCTATAAATTTTTAATGTAAAAATATATGGAAAATCAAAGATAATTTTTCATATCCGGTCTTTTTTTCATTATAAATGACTTCTAATTGAACCATTGCAAAAGTTCATAACCAAGTTTTATAGATGATGATGGAGCGTACTTTAGAGGAAAGTATCAATGTTTTTTTTACGTTTTAAAACGAAAAATGTCTTTTACCCATATAGTGTTGGATATTGATACAGTGCAAACACACACACATATGCAAACACATTTATACACATAGACGCAAACACATACTCATGCACGCCCACGCATAAGCAAGAACGCACACACACACACACACACACACACACACACACACACACACACACAC
>JAOUZG010025578.1:5925922-5966997 GCA_026289955.1 Argiope argentata
TAGAGAAAGAGAGAGAGAGTATGAACTAATAGTAGGTATTAAAATACATTATTATACTTTTAGACGGAAGATTTCGTTTCAGATTTTAGATTTCTTTATTTTAATTTAGCTGAATATAACATTTTTAAAAAATATTTTTTTTTAAAGAATATTACATAAATCAATAAAAGTATTTTTCAACCCACACAAAGCTTCAATACTGAATGATTCTTATATTTTGAATGGCATCCTTATATTTTTCAGGATGGTTTTTCAAATCAAAATGCAAGTAAATTAATTATGTAAAGTTGTTCAATTTTCAATTAAAATTTAATGTTAGTAAATTAATAAGGGACTTTACTATGATCATAGCTGTATATGTCTTCTAAAATAATTGGAGATATGCGCCTATCATGTTGAAGTTTGAAATAAGAATAATGCCATATCTCGTTACAATTCTAGATTCATACATTTACCTATACGTTTCGCTGAAAATCTTTTAAAACTCAATTATCTAAATATGCACATGTCATTTTGCTCATAAAAATACCTCATTCTTGAATAAAATTCTACTTTGTACCACTCACTTGAGGATTAGATCAATTCACTCAGAATAACGATTCCTTTCTATGAAATTTATTTACCAAACGTAAAGTTTCTTTTTTCTGTTCTCCAGTGCTGAGCAGAGGATGGAAATGTAAACTGACGTTGATTCGATATCCCTCGCACTTGAATGGAAAAAGGTTTTGTTATTTAAAGGGTCGATTTTGCTCACCAAAGAATAAAGGACTGGAATACTCTTTCTCGTTTAAAGAAAGGATGGAAAAAGAGAATTTTATCCTCGTTTTCATTATTATTTTTTTAACCTGTAGTCTCTGTTGAATCAGATTTTTTATTTGAAGAAATATATGTCGAAATTAATAATTAATTCTTCCTTTTCTTTTAATTTTTATGGTTGTTGAGCTTGCTGGTTTGCATAAGGGTAGCGTGTCTTTCCCTTTATCTGGGCTTCTTGGTTTCGAGTCCACTTTTGGGCGTGGTTTTTCTTCTCTGTTTTATCTCTGAGGTAAGTGAATGTGCCCTCCCCCCCTGTAAAAACGGGTTGAGCAAGCCAATGGGACATATTAAGTTTCTAGATCTTGGCTCAAGTTGGCGTTGCTGGAAAAGCAAGAGACACTCACTCGGCTTAAATCGTTGACGTTTATCAGTCAGCGAGTTTTTAAAGTGTCATAAGTCACAGCACAATGATTGATAAATAAAATAATTATTTTAAACAAATGAAAAAAAATATTGCAACAATTAAACAAAAGACCGTTTTTTCAATTCCATATTTCATCGTATTAATAATTGATTTAAAGTAAGGAAAATATTTATAAGGATTAATGAAGATTTTATTTAAAAATTCAAAAGTGGCAACTTGGAGAGAGTTTATTTTATTCAAAATGTCTCTTAGAATTGAAATCTTATTCATTACTTCGAAATTGACACAATGAATAATAATACGGATATATTCATTGCTAGTTTCCAAAGACGTGAAAGAAAAACTGAAATATGAGCCAGATTATTTTTATTTTACAATGAAAAAAAAATTCAAATTATTCTGAAAAAATATTTTGACTAATGTTTCCATTTCATAAATCAATTTCTTAATTTCCCCCTTATTATAAATTTTGGCGTCAAACAGGATTATATATATGAGTGAAACATTTCGAAATAAAAATATTCTGCCTATTGAATTCCGAAAATAACAACTTATCACCTAAATTTTAATAAACATTTTAAATAGATATTCCTAAGCAATACTTTAATAAATTAACTAGCGAAATAATTCAGAATCTTTAACGTTAATAAGCTTATATTTGCTACCTAAACATATTTTCTCAGATTGGTTTTAAAAATTAAAAGTATCATATCATTGAATTTTTATTAAGCTTTTTTATTTAACAACTTATATTCCTTCAAGATAACCTACAAATTTTAAATTTTAAAGTGTTAAATGTTTGGGATTTTTTAATATATTACAACAACAGGGCTTCAACCAAATAATTTTTTAAAGTATGATATGTAATGACAATGCTCTTATTTAAATTGTATTTATTTTATTCTATATTACTATGTAACTGAATTAGGCTTATCTGTTCAAAATGTTAACTAATGGCTTGCGATAAAATTTGAATTAATTTCAAAATGCTGACTTATATGTACTATACTCAAGAATATTAATTTCTGGTTGTTCGTTTAATAATAGCAGAATGTTTGTAAAAAACACTCTGAAATCCTTTACGAATTCACACTCCAGATTACTTGTAGATATGTATTGTCATAATTTAATGGAATAAATTTCATAATTTTGAAATTTAGGAGCAGAAATTTTATTTCCTAAATCGATCAAAATTTTTTAAAAAAATCTAGCATAGCATTATGGGAATAAATATTTATAGTTATTTTATTTCTCAGTAGCTTCGAGGATCAAGAGGATTCGTAGATAATGTAAAAACAATATATAATTTGAGTGCTTACAGATTGACTTCCATAGAAGGTATTGATTTTTGAATATTATTTGGTGCGTTTCAGTTATACGTTATAATAATGCAATATGTGTAAAAGTTCTTTTTAAGGACGCGTTCATTGCATTTCTTTAATACAACGATAACATTTTCGTCTCTAGCAAGATTTCTGATTCAAAGATTTTACTGATTCCAAAATTTTATACGCTAGCATTCTGGCACAGAGGTAGCGCGTCTTCCGCGTGTTCTGGGAGTCCCGGTTCGGACATGGTTGTTCTTCTTGTGTGCTATTTGTTGGATGTGTGACTGTGTCCCCTGTAAAAAGGAACTGTGCAAGCAAATGGGGTGAGTGTGCAGCTACGTCGTACTCTTGGTCCTACTTCAAAAACAAGAGACGCTCCTTTTGACTTAAATCTGCTGCTGTATCAGCGAGGGGCTTATCTATGACAAGTACCATAAGTAACAACAACAACTGTTTCATATGACGTATTTATTCATACTTATGCTATAAGTTTCTCATATATCTATTCCAGGGTTTATACAAAAACCGATTTCCAAATTTAATAGTTCTCCCCCCCCAAAAAAAAATTTAGCCGGTTTTCTAATTTTTTTTCTAAAAATAGAATAAGGAATAATATTTTATTTACATTTTATAAAATTAAACACAACAACAACAAAAAAAACACAAATTTCAAATAATATTTGTATTATTTTCACTGATTTTAATTTCTTTGAAGAAAATGAATTGTAAAACACCAAATATCCACTGAATGGTGGCAAAGTCTTGTTCTTAATTTCGATACAGTATTGACTGTAATAGAAAATACTCGTTCACTAGTAACTGAGCTTAGTTTTAAAGTTTTCATTGCATTAAATAATAAGTCTATTTTTTTTGTCTTTTGTTCACTACTTCAAATAATAAAAATTCAGCATTCAATAACTTTCGATTTGAAAGTTTTTCTTCTTTTATTCGTTACTTCAAATAATAAAAATTCAGCTTTCAATAACTTTGGATTTTAAAATTTTTCTTTAGAGTCTTTAAAAACTTCTGAATTGATTTTTCTATAGCTTCTTTTAAAAAGCAATGCTCTGATAAGAGGTTTCTCCGATTTTCCCTTTATCAGAATCGGTTTCTACACATGAATTGGGAAATATTCTAAAGAAGTAATATCCAGTTAAAATTAATTTTTAACAAAAAAATGACAAAAATTAGTTTTTACATAATAATATAAATTCTACAAGCCGATTTTCTTAATTTAAAAACCGGTTTTCAAATGTGACAAATTTACCTTAAAAACCATCATAATTTAATCTATTTTCATTAATTCTGTATTCCAAGGTTATATATTCATTTTAATGTCTTTTAATATAATTTACAATTAAAACTATTAAAATTTACATTCCATTGATGACCAACTGCAACCCATAAATATTTCCGCATTCCATAATAAATTTCATTGTGGTATTATTTGTATAGGGGATACCACCCAATTTTCTTGGAATACCTATTCTACTGCAAACCTATAATTCTTTTCTCTGAAATATATTTGACAAGAACCGAGTTTCGTTTTCTCTTCAATAGATTTCAACAAAGTATGGAAATGAAAGCTGACATTGATATGACATCTCTTTGCGCTCGAGTGAGGAAAGATGTGTTATTTGCCGAGTCGATTTTCCTTACCAGCCGAAAGAGCAAATAATTTCCCTCTTTAAAAGCAAAGGTAGCAAAGAGGGAATTTGAATCCTATTTCATTTTTGCTTTCGTTGGAGAAATCTCGAGTGGAATAAATATATTCTTCATGACGAATAGCATTCGTTGAAATGCATGAAGAATTCTCTATTTGAGTTTGATTCTCTTCAAACAGAGAAAGTTTAAGTGGCTTCAGACAAGTTAAATCTAAAGCTTCAAAATTTAAACAAAAGTCTATTTATTTTCTATTTTTATAATTTCACGGTTTTTTAAAATGATTAATTATATGGAATTTAGGATTTTTATTATTAGGTACACATGCAATTATCTTCATTATTAGGTACACATGCAATTATCTTCATTTTTTATCATCGTCTTCTTTTTTTATCGTCGTTTCGTCTATGTATTTCAAGAAACTTCTTTTTTCTAATTTTATCTGTGTATTTAAAGGGTTATTTTGTATTAATACACCGTTGAGCAATATATGCTTATACTTTTATCAGGGGGTACTTATTTAATAAATTAATTAGTAAATCATAAATTTATCCTTAAACATTTATGATTATTTAAAAATATTTGCTCTATTTTAAATGATTAATTATTGAATGTTTAATCTAAATTTTGGTGTTTTTTCTTCTCAGAAACATGCATATATAATAAAATGTTGAAGTAATACTTACATTTTTTTTTCATAATATGAGCAAGCTATATAATTTTAAAAATACTGGCTATAAATGAAATTTTAATAAAAATTAAACAGAAATTTTACTCAAAAATATGATAAAGCTATTAATTAATAATAATATATTTTAAGTCTAAATATGAATTAATTAATATATAGTTTATTTTTAGAAAATTTTATCTATGTGTGATGTTTATACTTATATTTGCCATATGAAAGTGCAATAATATATATAAAAAAATCAAAATGCGCTAAAATGTTCTACATTTAGAAGTTGTCTATGAACTAAATTAACAGTTTGAATTTAAATACAAGGTTTGAGTCTAATTAATTAAGTCAAATGAATGAATATTATAAAGAATTATAATAATTAAATTTATGATCTCTTAGGACATTACAAAAATGAAATTATTCAAGTTATTTCCAATCTTTTCTCCAAAGATATTTTCCTTTTGGGTGTTTATCCTGTTGAATATTTAAGTTACTTGCGAAATATTGGTTATTTTAACCATAATTAATTAAGATAAGCGGTAAAGTTGTAAACACAATCCTAATACTATTAAAGTCCGAGCAAGAAATAATGCAATTAAAGAATTTGGAAATTGGTTTATTTTTTAATAAATTTTACTTAAGTTCATTTATTTTACTAACAATTCTGACATTTTACCTATAGAATTTAACAGCTTCTGTCGTATCAGAATTATTAGGCATAAAACTAATTTAGATAAAATTTTCATTTGCAATTCGCTCTTGGGGGAATAGTTCAGAAGAATTAAAGGAATTAATGAATAATATACAATTGAATTTTAAATGAGAGACTTATTTCGTGAATTATATATATTCAGTGTTTAAATTAAAAATAATAAAATTAACAAATATAAAGGATGCCCGAGAGGTATATGAAATGTAGTGACAACGTAAAAGTTAACATGTTTGTTTATGCCGCAAAGGGAGAACATAGAGAGGCATCTAAGGATGTGAATGAGGTGTCTGATGTAGATCGGAGCATGCGCAAGTGCCATCATATCTTATATAGAGTTCCATCCAATTAACTAATAATGTTGGATTCCTTCAGCATAGAAGAATCATTAACTCCGATGTGTACTGTGAGATACTCCGAAAACTACGCAGGTCCATCAAGAACAAAAGACCGGACTTCTCACAGAGGACGTGTTTCTACTTCGTGATAACGTGCATGCACATATCTCTAGGGTCGCATACGCACAACTTGCCAAGGTCACGTGGGAGCAACTTGACCATCCGACATACAGCCTGGATATATCACCCTGTGTTTTTATGTGTTTGATCCCCTGAAAAAACATCTGAAAGATGAGCGCGTTAACTCGGAAGGTGAATTCAAGGACGCTGTGAAGGACTCGTCATGGCCGCAGGAATTCCGGGAGCAAGGAATCCTTCGGCTCTTTAATCAATGAGATCGTTTTTCTCAGGCCAATGATGTATACTTTGTACAAAGTCTTCATTTATACCTACAGTTTTGTTTCGCACCTTTTAATTTGAACATTCCTTATTTGAAATTTTTTAGGATTGTCATTGCCAGGTTTTTATATATCGGCTTTTGAACCAGTGGATTTCAGCTTTGGGGCACGGTTTCCCCAAAAGAAGTGTTGTGTAAGCAGAGCAGATGCAATAAATTAGTCACCGCCAAATGTTCGACCTCCATAAGTGTGGTGTGCCAATTAATTAGGGGTACCAGCTAAGATGTCGTCCTCGTCATCTAACCCCAGTTCAAAATTAAGATGTCCATACCAAAATAGTCCTAGTGTTGCTTTCAAACGGGAAGTTCATATAATTAAGTAAAAACTGAACTAAATATGCTAAAATTCTGCTTATATAATATAAATAATAAAATGTGAGCTTAAATTCTAATTAATATTAACCGTTTGAACGGCGAAGCGCTATTGCGCTTCTTTTACCGTAAAGGTAAATATTCTCCCGTACTCAAACGGTTACTAATGAAGAGTCATTTTATTTTATTATCTAAGTTACCTGTATTTTTAAAATGTGCTGCAATTTGATCTAAGTCATCAGATCATGTTACAACAATCAAGAAAAAAAAACCTGCTGTGGATTAATTTATTCAATCATTGGGATTAGGAAATTCACAATTTTATTTTGGTTCTATAAAAATGTATTGAACTTCTCTAGCATCAAAACCTCTCAATTTCGTTTTTTCAATAAACTCGCGAGAAATAATTTTCTAAGACTTAACAACTTTTCGAGTTCCTATAATAAACAATAAGTGAAAGATATTTTATTTTCGTGTTCTTTAGCGCAAATAGTATAATATTCAAAATGAAAACTTTCATTCACCATTTGAATGATTATTAATTAATTCATGAGATGGATTTTACTCCGTGTTCATATCTGTAAATGACTATCTGCATTCCTTAATGCGATTTAAACAGTTCCAGCCATTAAATTTTCGTGTTGGAATACATGCATTATTTAGGAAGTCATTAATTTCTGAAACTTGGAATTTATATACCTATTTTATGGTTTCAGATGTCCCGTTAGCCGAGTCTTCGTCATCTGTGATGAATTGCTTTTCCAAATGTGCATGATTGTGTATTAATCAATGTGATAATCATAGATGTATAATTAAAACCTCGGAATTCTACGTTTTAAATGTTCAGTCTAAAATTTAATTAGAGAAGAATTAAGAGGAAATAATTGTATATTATAAATCCAGGGGTCAGATATAAATAAACTGAAAATAAATCAATCGAAATTGAATTAGCTTTCAATTGTTTAGTTCAATGCTATAGTTTTAAATGAAACTTATTTAATTACATTCTCTAATACATATTATATGCTAATACGTAATAAGTCAACTCGAAAATTAAAAGTTTATTTAGAAATACATGTATATATGTTGGATTGTAACTTATAAAATATACGAGAAGAGGTAGTATCAAAGCCTAAACTTTAATTATATTTATCATGTGAGAGTATGATGTTGTTTTCGTTAGAGAGTTTTGGAATAATTAAAGACAGCATATAATTGAAGCTCAAAATCGCGTAGGCAATAAGAAAAAACGGCAAGATTCATCAACATATTTTAATGGTATATAGTTTTTACTTGCGATTTACCAGTGTTGTATTATTATTATTATGTATCCTTCTTTCAAAGTAGATGCATTTTTAAGATTTTAAGATTTTTAGCAGTATCGCGTTTTCAAACTGGCTTAAACTACTTATTGACTTAAATTGATTAAGAAAAATCATGATTTAAAAATAATAATGTTATCACAAGATAACTTGAAGTTTGTGATTGTAGATTTCATTTTTATTTTTTAATTTAAAACTAAACGAATTATGGTATTTTACTGCAATAACATCCGAAAATATTATAGAACTAATATGATTTTTACCATAATCATAAAATTAAAAAAGTAATAATAATACACTTTTCTATGATACCATTTTTTTTGTTTTATGAAATAAGTTTCTATCTTAAATGAATTTAAAAAATATTTTCTAAAAAAATGATAAACTTTTCAATGACGTAAATTTTTTGTTATAGAAAATAAGTTTATATCTAATAAAAAAATTATTTTTAGAAAGATATTTTTTTAACAGCTTATTTCAAACAAAATGAAAGTAAAATTTAACTAGCATCAGTAAAACATGAGTAATTTAAAACCTTTAAAAAAACTACAAAAAAGCATTTTATAATTAGTTATACAAAGCTTAAGTGAACAATTATTTTAGATACGAGTTTAATTATTTAAAATATATATTCTATTGTGCGGGTAGTTTTGTTGGAGAACAAATCTATTTTTTGCACTAAAGATTTTAAATAACATGTTTCGATTGTGCAAATATGTCTTTGCTTTAAATCGAGTTCAATTATTTCCATTTAAATTCATAATTTATATGAAACTAAACTTGCAGAAAATAAGAGATGTCTTTAAAAATAAACAGAACGACATTAATTCCATATAATTGCACAAGTTTCATAATCAATAAAAATTGAAGCAAAATAATTTTCTAAAAAATATATTAAGAAACCAACTTGCATAAAATATGGAATTAAAATTTTTTAAAAATAATCTCCGTGAACCTGATGGTCACCAAAGTCGTTAAATATCAAATAAATTAATGAGAAACAATACTGATAAAAACTTCAAATTAAAATTGAATTTTTTTTACTAAATCAATGACAGCGAAGAAAGTGCCACTTTTATAGACATCATCCGTCAGAGACATCAAATAAAATCTTGTTTACCCATGTTGATGAGAATGAACTCTAAAATAGTTGATCGTAAAATCATATTTCGAACCCAGTAGGTCAGCTAGTAGCATAAGTTGACTAGTATTATAAAGTATTATATGAAAATATGTTTTGCATTGATAAGAAAATATATTTTATATTTTACATAAGAGGAATTTTATCTCGAACAATACATGGCACATCTGGTTGTCAAATTATCTCTAATTTGTGAAAATATTCCCTGTATTTATGCCAATTACTTAGAAAAAAGGGAGAGGGGGAATATGCTGAAACAAAAGGGGCAACAATAATAAGGAAATATATTTTACATTTCACAATAAGGAATTTCATCTCGAGCAATGGTGGCATATCCCGTTGTGAAGTTATTGCTAATTTATGAAAATATGCCATGTATTTATGCCATTTACTCAGAAAAAAGGGAGAGAAAGAAACTGATGAAACTAAAGGGGCAATAATAACCATGTTAAGATGTAGAAAGTAGAGTTTCACTGTAGTTAAGTTTAAAATGATCCAATGATTCTTCAAATTTTCCAACCGAAGAAGCTCTTCATTGTCGCAAAACTTCATCTGTTAATTCCGCTATTTCCAAGAGGACAACTTTTTCTTGTGTGAACGAATTTTTGAGAGAATTGTTATCATCCATAAAAATTCAAACTCAGTATTTTGACGTATATTCCCGTTTCAAATATTCCTGAGTTGAAAAAAATATACTTTTCGGATATTGCCTGTCAGTCTGTCTGTCTATGAACATAATGATTTAAAAATGCTTTGATCAAATCTTGTTTACCCATGTTAATAAGAATGAACTCTAAAATAGTTGAGAGCAAAATGATATTTCGAAGCCAGTGGGTCAGCTAGTTGCAGAAGGTGGCAAGTATTATAATGTGTTATACGAAAATATGTTTTTCATTGATGAGAAAATATTTTACATTTCACAAAAGAGTAATTTTATCTCGAACAATACATGGCATATTTGGTTGTGAAATTATCTCTAATATATGAAAATATGCCACGTATTTATGCCAATTACTCAGAAAAAAGAGAGAGAAGGAATCTGATGAAACAAAAGTGGCAACAATAACCATGTTAAGATGTAAAAAGTAGAGTTTCACTGTAGTTAAGTTTAAAATGATCCAATGATTCTTCAAAATTTCCAACCGAAGAAGCTCTTCATTGTCGCAAAATTTCATCTGTTAATTCCTCTATTTTCAAGAGGACAACTTTTTTCTTTTGTGCATCAATTTTTGAGAAAATTGTTATTGTCCAAAAAATTAGAACTCAGTATTTTGACGTATATTCACGTTTCAAATATTCCTGATTTGAAAAAAATACACTTTTCGGATATTGCCTGTCAGTCTGTCTGTCTATGAACATAATGATTTAAAATTGCTTTGATCAAGTCAGATAAAATTTCATACTTAAACCAATCCTAGTGTTTAAATTTATATCTCATATGGACTAACTACCAGAGTGCAAGAAATATAGTTTAAGCATTATGCCTGTTTATTTATGAACACGTCAACCGAAAAATATTTAGTGATAGATGGGCAAAATTCGGTGTATGGATTTAAGACCAAATTTGTAAATTTCAGTCAAAACTTGAAGGAAATCTATCCATATAAAGGTTGTCTGTCTCATTGTTTGAGTACATACTAACACGATGACTTTATTACGTAATGAGATTGATAGATAAAATTTGGCACACAGATTAAGCTATTTAATATTTAGATTCGTGTCATATTTAGCACCAAATCGTCAATGGCTTCACCATCTTTTTTTTATATACTTTTTCGTACATGTAAAAGCAATGTTTTAAATAAAAGAAAATATTTGATCTTATGACAACGACTGCTGTTCTGTGCCGTTTTTTGGTTTCGGTCGATTCGAAAAAATTCGTAAAATGCGAGCCCGACTTATAAGATATGTCTTTCGCTTTTTTTTTCAAAAATGCTATGCAAGATTTTCCACAAAGTCTTTGAGTGAGAGGGTGTAATTAGTTAAAATTAATTTAAATAAAAGAAATCTGATATGTGCTTTACTATCAACATCTGTAATTCTATGTCATATTGGGTTCCAATCAATCCGAATAAAGGCATTCAATATATATATTCGCTAGATAAATTCAAAACGAATGCAACACTCACAAAATTAGCCCTAGAATGCTAACCATTCGTCTCCTGGACGAACGCTTACGAAATACATTTGGTTATTTTTCTCTTATGAAGATAAATGGATAGTTTTACTCAATACCTTTTTCTGACCTTGGGAACTACAGAAGAGGACATTCCTTTTTCCCGAAATATTTCTGCTTGTTGTATATCCAGAACAATAATCGTCTCAGAGACTAATGGTTATCTGCCCCGTTAGTATTAAGAAGGCATTTCTGTGTATGTTTGGCGATGTCGAAGCGTTCTCACGGAGAAAATTTGTGGGGTTGGCCAGAAGCTATCAGTGAATTATTAAAAGAATTAAGAGAGTATGATAATTATACTTCTGAGAATGAATCGGAAGATGAAGATTTTTTTAAAAGTTCTTCTTGCTTCATGGATGCAGAAGCGTCTCAACATATCAACATTGTCCCGATCAACGAAGATTATTATAAGTGAACTTCTAAATTTAAATTTAAACATTCAACGACCTGAACAATCCGAAATTAAAAAAAGAAAAATTTGTGCATTTTAACCACATAATTTCCCCAGAATAACGCCCAATTTGTTTCTTATGTTCTAGAGCAATGTGCATATATGTGTAAAGATTGCTTCGAAACTAAATAATCTTTTTATCCTACTTGTCAATCAAGAGTTATGAAATCATCCGCAGCAGGTAGTATGCTTTTATTTAAATTAGCTTTCAAAATTGATTTTTAATACACTTCGTCCAGAAGACGAATGATTATCTTCTTGTTAGTTTTTTAAAGGTTACCTTTCTAGGGTTAAAAAACAAATGTAAATATTATTGGTCGCCGATATTATGTAAGAAATTTTTCTCTTTTCTTAAAATCCTTGAATGACAGAGAGGGGAGAGACAAAATAATTTAAATAAAATAAAAATTAAATTAAATACAATATTTAAAATTAATTTTGAACTCAATTTTGTGAAACAGCTGTAGTTCTATACCAAGTTTTGACTTCAATCTATCCGAATAAGGTTACAAAATACGTATCCACAGGATAAATTCAAAAAGATAAAAGGTAGATTCCTACAAAGATCTATTTTTCGATACAACTTTTTGTCAATGTTATACAAGACTTTCTCCTCCTTTTCCCAAAGTCCTTGAGGGAGAGGGATTGCACCTTTATTGGAGAATATTCCAACTTGAAATTTCGAGGAGAATATTCCAACCTCTTATTTTACTTATATTAAAAGTGTAACTATAATCTTCTAAATAAGAAGTATTAATAATCAAATATAATAATTAAACAAATTATAATTTTTTATATGATGTGGAGGATTTTGTACATAGTAAGATTATTTTCTACATACTGCAATTTTTATATTCATTTTATAATAAAGGTAATAGAATCAATGATTATGGAAAGCGACTATAGTTTATGCAAAATTTAAATACATTTAATTTTCTCCGCTTCAATTTGGATTCAATCTTAAATTTTTAAGATTTATTTATAATTTTTATTATAAAGTAATATGAAAATTTTAATTAACACATTTTAAATTAAATGAAAGCAATCTCTAAATAAAATACATAAAAAAAATTCAAATAGAAGAATATTGTTTTTAAATTATTACTGGATATGTTAATTGATTATCTACGAAAAAAATCAGAGTTGGTTGATGATTTATTTTTCAAACTAATTCCCTTTACCATAATTCATAACGCACTTCGTTCCTATTGATCAATAAAACACATTAGGTTAGGAGACAGTTAGGAAAATTAATTCCCAGATATTATCACCTTTCAAATTCGTAAATTATCGAATTTCCAATTTATCCCTCCAGGATTTATTAGCACTGGGATTAAAACTTTGCTGCTTATCTTCATTTGTTATGCTTAAAACAGCCATTACTGCGAAAAGTCTTTTGAATACTCAATACACTAATCAATACAAGGGTGGGCAGATCTGTAGAAATCTAATGAATTGATGCACAATGTTTGTGAGGATTGTTTTTGAGTTTTTCGACGTTAATTATGTTAATATTTTGCAGTTTTCAAGTACAATCTCACTTTTGTTTATTCATCTGTGCCTTCTAATGACTTTCAAACCTTCTGTTGTAATGGATGTTGTTACAGCATTTGCTTGATCGTCTAGAAATTAAAGGAACTAATGCAATATTTCAATTTTATTTTCCTACGTTTTGCTAGTAGATTCGATTTTCACAGTATATGTCAAAACTTCTAAATTTATATTTTAAAATGTCATCATTTGAAAAGAAAAATTATCCCTACCCATTGATAAACAATCCATAGCCCTATTTAATTAATGTATTTAGATATATATCAGTATTTAGATATATATGTATCCGTTCTTCTCTGTATATGGGGGTAATCCCACTTCGTTCGCACGCACGCACGCACACACACACACACACACACACACACACACACACACACACACACACACACACACACACACACACACACACACACACACACACACACACACACACACACACCCACACACACACACACACACACACACACACACACACACACACACACACAGAGAGAGAGAGAGAGAGAGAGAGAGAGAGAGAGAGAGAGATGGGAAGCAGTAGAATTTATCTATTTATCTTTCGAATCTACAATTTGGCAACATCCACCACAAATATCTCTGTCGATGTTACAGAGATACTTTCTGGTGCTGATATTTGTTTTTCTTGAATTTATTTACTACCTCCCCTAATGTTCACATCACATCCTTATGCAGAATTATAGAATATAAATTTCCTTAAATTTTCTATTTTTTAAAATTTTTAATGTTTTTGAAATTAAGTATTTTAAACTAGTTTTTCATTTTCAGTAATTTATGATCCCATAGATAATCAAATCGACATATTACCCACATATAAAAAATTGTAAGAATATGTTTTTACTTTAAAAAATAATTGAAACATCATTTGTTATTTTTTATTAGTTTTTTAGAGTTTTTACCGATTTTCGGATTTTCTATATTTTTGCAATTTCCGCCAACTAAACATCATTTATGACCCTTTTTTTCATGGGGATTCCTTATTCTCTTGATATCTGTTATCAACCCTTTAAATGTATAGATTCAATTCGGTAACAGAGCATGTATACCATAGAGCATAAAACCTATTAATAGCCGTAAAAGAATTGTAACGATTATGTATAATTCGTTTCTTTATAGATTTTGACTTTTTGTAATATTGCTCTATTAAAAATATATATGTTCTAAATATATAAGAACAGTGAATTCTAAATATATATTCTGAATGTATGTATATTTTTTCAATTCACTGTAATTTCACTTTTTTATTTCACAAGTAAACTGAGAAAAAAAAAGAATTTTTCCTTTTTAAACATTTTAAATGGATAAAACATCAAGTGATTAAATAGAGAACGAAATAGGAAAATCTCTTTAAATTGCATCGTGAAAATGAAATGCATTAATTAAAAATATGTAAATATATATAATTAAGATTGGCAAAGTTAAGAAAAAAACAAATTAAAATTCTTTCATTAGATAAAAGTTCTGCTTTATCTTTTAGAAAGAAGTAAAAACAATTTTGTGCAATAGTATTCTTAGAATTTACAGATAAACATTTTCAAAATACTGATAATGTGTATTGATAATAGCTCCAATTAAAATTTATTTCCCAATGAGAACATTTTAATTCTCTAAAATTCCCTTGTGCCTAGTTAAATATCTTTAAGATAAATAATATGTTTGTTAAATCGATAACAAACAGCGAAATGCGATGATAAGCGGATATAATGCTCTTTCTTAAAAATTAGTAGAAGTAGAAATAGATACTGTAATCTTAAATATCATTCTAGAATTTTTCAATTCTTAGTTAGTTTTACTTTAATCTTTAAATGCATTCTGTTCATTATTTCTGTAATTAAAATTATAATTACAAAGCATAATTTGGCTCGAAAAATTGAGCTTTTGCAATTAGAATATTTTTAAAAAAATTTAATATCTAAAAAAATTAAAATAAATATTGTTAGATAATCAAATGCAAAAATTAATTATCAAGAACAAGACCTAGGAACTGAAGGCGTCTTCGGTTCCCTGAGGCTCTAGCAAATTATTACATTCTGACTTTTGTATAGACTTTTGTATTGTAAGAATTATGATCGAGGCAGGAAAATTGTTTATTAACTTATAGAAAAACTGATAATATAGGATAAAATTTTTATTCTTCACAGCCTATCATGGGATGACTGTTAATATCGTGTCTCCTTTTGCCCGGTGTAGTGCAACAACTCGACGTGTCATGGAGTCCACAAGTCGTTGGAAGTCCTCTGCAGGAATATTGAGCCATGCTGTCTGTATAGACGTCCATAATTGTGAAAGTGTGGATGGTGCAGGAGTTTAGGCACGAACGGATCTTTCGATGATGTCCCATAAATACTCGATGGGATTCATATCGGGCGATCTAGGTGGCCAGATCATGCGCTGGAGTTGTCCGGAATGTTCTTCAAACCAATCGCGAACAGTTCTGGCCCGGTGATATGGCGCATTGTCATCCATAAAAATCCCATCGTTGTGTGGGTACGTGAAGTCCATGAATGGCTGCAAGTGATCTGCAAGCAGCTGAACATAATCATTTCCAGTCATGTAAAAACCATGCCATGTTAAAACAGCCCACACCTTTATGCAGCCACCAACAGCTTGAACAGTGCCTTGCTGACAGTTTGGGTTCGTGGCTTCGTGGGGTCTGCGCCACACTCGAACTCTACCATCAGCTCGTAACAACTGAAATCGTGACTCATCTGAACACGTCACGGTTTTCCACTGGTCTAGGGACCAGTCGATATGCTCACGAGCCCAGGAGAGTCGCTGCAGGCGATGTCGTGCTGTCAGTAAAGGCGCTCGAGTCGGTCTTCTGCTGTCATAGCCCAAGGAAGGCAAATTTCGACGCACAGTCCTATCAGATACGTCCCTCGTACATCCCACATTGTTTCCTGCAGTTATTTGACGAAGTGTTGCGTGTCTATTAACATTGACCAGTCTACACAGACATCGGCGGTCTCGGTCCTTAAGCGCAGGTGATCGCCCACTGCGCTGTCCATGATGGGATGTGATGCCTGAAATTTCATACACTCGGCACACTCTTGATACTGTGGATCTCGGAATGGTGAATTCACTAACGATATCCGCAATGGAATGACCCATGCGTCTAGCTCCAAATAACGTTCCACGTTCAAAGTCTGTTAATTCTCGTCGTGCCACCATAAATAACGAAAAACCTGTTCACATGAATAACTTGAACACAAATGGAATCTCTGGAAAACGAATATATATATATATATATATATATATGTATATATATATATATATATAAGTGATATCGAAGTATCAAACATCTTTCAGTTTTAATCGGAAAAATGTGTAAATGCTTTTAAACTTTAGTATACAACAATAATTTTCTAAATAGCAATAAGACATTAGAATTCCAAAAAAAGTCATATTCTACCCACCAGAAGGCACACGTATTTAAACCACAAAGACTAAATGACCACATCGATGCAACAGAAACGCTGGTAAAAACTGTGGTTGAGTCCTACTGGCCTTCACCGGCCTGTAAAACCTTTCCGACAGGAAATACATCACGTCATCGATGAGAGGAGCCTACCCCCCTTATTAGTGTACTTTCCAGTATGGCAAGATTCAATCACCATGCCTGGAAGCATCTCATCCTTCTTTCAAGGTACCCCTGGGGTGAAGAATTCCATAAAATATAAAAATTTGATCATCCATCACGACCACGGTCCAATCCTTCCCTAAGGAAATACGTTCCATAACCGATGGGAGGATCTAAGAGTCAGGTTCACTTGGCGCCTAGCCCCAGTAGGGGCTTATCCCCGGTCATAGTGTTTCACGAGCTGCATGGCAAGAGCTATCTTAATTTGACCCTCTGCGTCGGAGTCTGGAATGAGGTGAGACAAGACAAGATGATCGGGTTTACGGGGTTCCTAGCCCCAGCAGGGGCTTAACCCCATTACTGACGAGGTTTCTAGTGCTTGACTTTCTCTGTAGTTACGTTGCTGGAATAGTGGAAGATTTTGACAGGTGCACCCACCTTGCGAAGCAAGGCTATCCCCATTCTCCTGGTGTTTACAGAACCTGGCTTCGTGAATGCCCTGGACTGGAGTGAAGCTGGGAAGGAGATGTAAGTCGTCTGGCCCTGGTGGAGCTTAATGAGGCTCTGACTTCACTGAGGAAGCACGTCTTCCGTGGATTGGGAGGAGGTCTTTCTGAGCCAATGGGAGTTGAGCATCTAGGGGTGGAGGTGAGGGAGATATCATGAGAGTTTGGATGATGATGATGATGCAAAAGTTGGGGATAATCTATTGTTCGTTGTTGTCCAATCAGGGAGCCGGGTTATTGCGAGAGATTTGAACTTAGTCCATGAGTGCGTTGAGGATGATTAGTTTCTTCTTTTCGGGGTCTGTTGTTTGCCTTGCTAATCTTGCTGCTGTTATTAGTTTAGGGAAATCTTGAAGGATGGATCTTATTTCTTTGAGTGCTTCAAAAGCTTCTTTCATTTCTTGTATAGTAGAGGGTGTGGGGTTGTCCAAAGTTAGGTGTTTTTCGGCTTCTGGGGTGATTTGCTGAGGGTTTCTATGATGATACAATTTTTCTGGGAGTGGGGGATCTCGTCTTCTGTTGTCGATGGGTCTTGCGATTTCTGCGTATGTTTGTTTGCCTCTTCGGTATACTAATTTGGGGAATTTCTTGCATCCTTTCCATGCAGCAAGGTGGCCTCTTTCATTGCAGTTAATACATATCGGGTCTTGGATAATTTCTTTAATTTGGCAGTCTCTTGTTGTGTGTTTTTCACCACATTTTAAGCATTTAGGTTGCATCTTACAGTTCTTGGCGGAGTGATAAAAACCACAGCAGTTGTAACACATAGTGGCGGTGGGTTTTTTCCTATATGTTTCAACTTTTATCTTGAGGTGAAGGAGGTGGGCTTCGTTATAAATATTTTTAGCATTGGGAGTTTTCTTGATGTCCAGGAGGAAGATTGGATATAAGGTCTGGGATCGGAAGTTACGGAGTTGTGAAATTCAGGTTACGGTGTAATTTAATTCCTGTAGTTCTTGTATAATATCTTCTTGATCAGCAGTTACGGGGAGTCCTTTTATGATAATTTTCAATGGTCTGTCTTCGGAGCTTTCGCAGAGGACGTACTCTTCACCAGAGTCATCAAGAAATTTAATTATTTCCTCTCTTTGGGTATGGTTTGTTGGGGTGATTGCGATGAAGTCCTTGACAAGCTTGTTTTCAGTACCAGGGAATTCTCTATAGATGGTCTGAAGGGTGTAGTTATAATGGTCAGAGTTGCGTTGCTGGGCCTCTGCGACGTCTTAAATAGCAGCTGATATTGAAGATGGGTGGGTGAGGTGGCGAGTGTCAGGACTCACGCTGATTGGTCTATTAAGGGTGTGGGGTGCGAGGGTATGCTACCTTGTGATAGATTTTTTCTAAGTTATTTATTTCAAGAGATTTGAGAGTTAAAAGATCTAATTAATTTTAATTTTTATGGTTCAGTTTGAAAGGTTTATTGAAGGATTAGAGAAGGATGTTACGAGGTCTTTTAATGTTAATGTTAAGGGTGTATTTAGGAATATTAGATATAGCTTCGTTATTATTTTTATTCATGGTTTCAAAAAAAAATTTGGCAAGTCTTTTTATGAGTTTTTAAGTGGGGGGGGGGGGTATTCGATTTCTTCGTACATTTTAGTGTTAGGTATGAACCATTTCATAGTATACATTATTCTGAAAAAGTTATTTTGTCTTCTTTCAATGTATTTAATATTGTGCTTGGCAACATAACCCCCACACAGGGCAAGTATATATTAGTACTGGTCGCAAATAGGCAGTGTAAATAAATATTTTACTTTGCCTAGATAATTTAGAATTTCGAGAGATTAAGGGGTATAATTTACGTATTAGGTCTCGAACTCGAGATACGAACTTACGTATTAGGTATTTTCCCCTAACATGAAATTCAATAATAGATCACTTGAAAAATATTTCTTTTTTTAAAAAAATTTCTACATTTTGACCTATTTTTGGTAATTTAACCTTATTTTTTAAGTACTTTATCTGAATAAATATAAGACATTACTGATGTTTTAAAAATTAGGCAAGAAATATCGTATAGGAATCAGTTAATAATTTTATTAGAACTTAAAAGAAATTTTTCTTGTATGTTTGTTAAAATTTTACTAATAATCTAATAAATTTTCATAAATATATTGTATTTTGAAAATAAAATTATACATTAACTAAAATCTTATTATTTATTGGCTATGCTTTTGAATTTGAAGAGAAGAAAAATTCAAAAAATATTTAGGTCAAAATTTCACTTACTTACCATTGAAAATGCATAAACTATTTTCTAATTAATAATAATAAAATTGTAATTTTGAATTTAGATTTTTTTGATATTTCTCAATATATATATAAATTATCTCGTGCAATAACAGTAAAAAGCTGTCACTTAATACACTATAAATACAAATCAACTCCTCTAATACATAATTATAAAATAGGAACCCTGTTTTTATAAATTTTTATGTGAAACATAAATGATATATACTAAAATTAAATACCTATGTACAAAATTAAACATTCCTTTATCCACACAATTAATCCGGTTTTAAAGCCGTGGAAATATGATAGTAAAAAATAAACAATCTTTTGTTTGAGTTCGGAAAGTTTATATTTAACTTTTATAAGCCACTTAAACTTTCTCTATTTGGAGTGTATCAAACACAAATAGAGAATAATTAATGGATTTCGTCATGTACAATTCACAGTATAAAATGGATGTATTCCTCTTGAGATTTTTAAAGCAAAAAGGAAACAGTATTCATATTCCCACTGTTTTTTTTCTATTATAAAGAAATTTTATTTCGTCTTTTGTCTGGTAAGTCGATTCGACTCGCCAAATAACACATATTTCTCCGTTCGAGGGAGACAGATGTCATATCAATGTCAGCTCTCATTTCCATACTTTGTTGAAAACTATTGAAAAGAAAAAAGTAGCTCAGGGCTTGTAAATATATTTCGGAGAAATTAATAACAATTTATTTTACAATATATATTCTGCATAGATCGAGTCATTCCTAACTCAAATAATACCAAAAATAAATTCATCCTTCATTTGAAAATGTTAATGGTTTCAATTCGCAATCAACATAATATGCATTTTAAGATGTTAAGTATCAAATTTCATAAAAAAGTATGAAAATAAATATAACAATTTAAATTTGCAAACTTCAAGGACATTCGCAGAAAAAGAAAACCCCAAAATAAATATAATAAAAAAATTTCGACAGAAAATTCGCAAATGTTGCATTAGTTTACAAATTGAAATTTAATAAAACAATAAATAAAAAGCATCAATTTTTAGAAAAATTAAATTTAATTGATTTTTAAACATTAGAATATTGTATTTTACTGATATATATGTAGGATGGGTGCCTAGGGGTTGCTAAGTTAATGTTAAAAATTGAAAACGATAAGTTTAAACAAATACTAAATTTATTTAACCAAAACACAAATTAACACTAAACACAATCACAACATTAAACTTATTTACAAAAGAGAAACGTTTTTCCTTAAAATATAGCAGAGTACTGTTTCGGTTAAAGGTGGGGACACCAATAGCCCTAATCTTAGGCCTAGTGCATCCCTTTAAAGGAGAAAAAAGTTAACCGAACCTCACCCTTTCACATTCCAAATGACGACTGACCTCTTTTCCCAAGAGAGAAGTTCCTTAAGCAGCAAAACCGATACTCTGACGTCACTAACAGATGACGTATGAATTGAAATGATTGGTGTCTCTATCTTTTACAACAATTGGGAATTAATTAAATCGATATGTAGAGTTATATTTTCACCAGTTTCGTAAACATTTAAAAATAATTGATCATTGTTAATTGTAAACTATTTCAATATCAATTCCTACATATATTTTAATTAAAATATTTCTTAAAAATTATTTTTAAGTTGAATTAAATGTACAATTTTCCGTTTTCATGCTGAAGTAAAGGACATAGGATCCTTTCACTCTTTTGCATGAATACTGTTCGTCAACAAATGCTGAGACAACCACATTTCAGCTATTCCATTATTCTAGGGGGTGAGACGTAGAGCGACGAGCGCATTTCCGGTATTCACCTTTGATATTGGTTTTCCCACATTGTATAGTTTTTATTTTATTTTTTTCACTCATATATGAGTGCTAAGTCATTTCTAATCGCATTTAATTCATTTCTAATCGCAGTTTAATTCAAAATTTCGTATTGATATAGCTAGTTCCAAAACGTTCTCAGGAGTGATACGAAGAAAATTTTGCAGAATATCATTAAATATTGTTACCAAGAATTAGAGAACGGGGAATTAAAATATTCTGTCTCACTTTCTACCACATTTCATTAGTATACTTTTTCTTCCGTATAACTAATAATCTGTATTGTTTACGTCACGTAAAACTGCTAGTCTTTATTAAAAAATGCAGACATCTTATCCTTTCACATTTTCTTTCACCCCTATTTTGATTAATTAAACCCATCCTAACGCATGCGTAAAAGGGTGGAGGTGGGGTTACAATCCGTTATTGAACAGTATGTAGATATTTTTTTGGTGTTTGCATTGAGACAAATTCGAAACAATAGTGAATTTTTCGAGAGGAAATGAAGATGAAATTTTTGAATGAATTTACCTCCCTACCTTATCACCCTGAAACATTCCCTATTAAAATTCATTCATTCATACCAGCTAAAAAATTTCAGTAATATTAACATAATTAATAAAAAATAATATAAGCAAAATTTAAATATGTATCCAAAGAAGATGCTTTAGTTTTATTACAATAGTGTCATATTTAATAAGCTTAAATTCACTATTCCTTGCTTCAAATGCAAAATATTAAAAAATAATACAGAATTATCTATCTGTTTTACTGAATTATTCATTATATATAGCAAGCAATTCATGGAGATTTTCAGAAAAGGAATAAGAATGAAAACTGAAATCAAATTCCCATTTGCTGCGTTTCGTATAAAAAAGAAATAGTATTCCATCGTTTTACTCTTTAGTAAGGAAAATTGACCCATCGTTTTTCCATTCAAGCGCGAGGGATATCGTATCAACGTCAGTTTACATTTCCATACTCTGCTCAGAACTAGAAACAGAGAAAAGAAACTTAACGTCTGGTAAATAAATTTCATAGAAAGAAGTCAGCATTCTGCGAGAATTGAAGATCTATTCTTCATTCTGGTGGTATAGAAGAGAATTTTATTCAAGAATTCGAAATTTCTAAGGGATTTCATGGACCAAATGGAATGCAGAGACTTGAGTTTTAAATAATATTCAGAGGAAAGTAAATAAATTTCGAGAAGAAATAATTATAAAATTTTTGAATGAATTTTTCTCTCTATCTTATTACCATGAAACCTTTGCTATTAAAATTCATTAATTCATAACAGTTAAAAATTGTTCGATAATATTAACATAGTGATTATAAAATAATGTAAACGTAATTGAATTTTCAAAGAAAACTTTTCCTATGAAAAAAGAAAATTAGGGAAAGAAGCCACTATAAATCGCTACAAATAATTAATCTTTGTTTTTATTAAAGGAAATAAAAATTAATCAATATTTTAGATGTACAGGGTAATCATAATTAAAGTACCCTACTTTAAAATTGTCAACAAGCGGAAACGTTTATCAGAAAAATCTGAAATTTTGTGGAGAACATAATCGAGGGACTGGAATTTTTTTCCGCAAAAAAGTTACCAATGTCGCCACTAGAGGGCGTTGTATTAATAAATGGCATATGTATTTTACAAAAGTTTAATAATTTTTAAGCAATTGCACATTTTGTTATAAATTTTTCCCACAGACTGTAGCAAATTTTTTCTCAATTTTACAAATGTTACAATTTTTTAACTATAAGGACACATGTTACAATTGATGGCCATCATTTTCAGATACCATGTGAAATCGCAGGATGCTATGTTCCCCAGTTGACCGAAGTGTGTTTTGAGAAATGTTCCGAACGTGGCATGAAATGCTGTCTTTAAGATCGGGTAACGTTCTGGGTTTTTCGTGACTTACCAAATGCTTCAAATGCAACCCAAAGCCAAAAATCGTATGGATTCAAATCAGAAGATCGGAAGGCCACACATTACTAAAGTGTCGGTTGATGGCATGATCTTCTGTAAAATGGGTTTTAAGTACGTTCTTAACACAAAATGCAATGCGTAGAGGAGTTCCATCTATATTAATAAAAATGGAACTCGAAATGTGTTGCTAAGCGCAAAACTAGAGAACGGTTCGACCGATTCGGCTAATTTTTATTTTAATATTTTCGTTAAGACACGAGGATGGTTCTTATGGAGAGAAAAAATGAAAAAAACTGCGTGGAAAATAGTTAAAACGACACTTTTCTTACTTTCCCGCCAAAAATCTTTATTTCCTTCCCCCACACCGAGTAAGATAGCATGAAGTAATAAATTATCATTTGTTTAGAAAGAAATGCGTGAAGTCAGTTGGTTTTCATTTATAGATAACGGGATGTTTAAAAAAGAAAGAAAATAGGTGCTTTTATTATTAGTCTGTATGGATATTTAATCTATGTCTGCTCAAAATAAAGTCATAATAAAGTAATAAATAAAGAAAAAAAGAATAACAGAGGGCAAAAAGGGTTTGTAGAAAAAAAAGTAGTGGAGAAAAAAAGAGTAGAAAAATAAAGAAAAGAAGGGTGTGTGTGTGCCACCATTATTTCCTCTGTGCGCGGCATTTTCCAAGCTGTTTTTAAACTTTCACATCTCTTGAAAATCAATTGTGTCTTTATTTGTTTAGTGTGTTTACATTTAGGAAAATTTGAATTTCATTATTCTATAAAAACGTAGAATTTTAGACCTTTTTCTCCACCATTTACGTAAAATATCAATTCCGGGACAATCATTGCTCGGATAGAAAGAGAAAAAAGAGTAGGACAATGAACAGAACAACTGAAGAAAATGCTATAAATGAATTATATGATTATCAAAATTTGTTTGTTTTAAAAATATTTTGGTGAAAAACCTGTTATGAGACACAGCTACATAAAATATTGTATGAAAATTTTAACGAGCATTAATACTGGCGAACCGACTAGTTGACAAAGGCAGATAGTCTTACATAAAAATTTTACGCTCAAGGCAGTGACGTTGTTTTAGAGCTGGAAAAATTTCGTTCTGAAGCATCGATGCATAGCGCCCCCCCCCCAGTGATGAAGCATGTTACTGGACCTGCAGACGTTAACTCCTCGAAGAAATAAGGAGTCGAAATAAATGATGCAGAAAATCCACACCATCATTTTTGGCGAATGTAAAGGAACGTCAACGACAGAGAGTGAATTTTGAGATTCTTAAAATGTGGCAGTTGTGCGTGATCACAGCACTGTTTAAGTGAAAATGGGTTTCGTCTGACTAGAGGATATTCCATGGCCATTCTGCGTCAACCTTTCAGCGAGCATTAAATTCAAGTGAACATCTGTATCGGACGTTAAAATCGTCCGGAAGTAACCGTTACAAAAATGAACTGTGGTGATTGCTATACATATAAGCCTAATAACATCCCTCGGACTGAAGTGCACTTTTGGCCCAACGGATATGTTACTGGACTACTAACCATAAGATTGGGAGTTCGGGCCTAGTGAAATCCGCTACATCCTAAAGAACATTTATAAGGATAGTAGCGGAGGATATTCCGCAAGATCTTATAGACAGTTAAATATGACTTATTCAGCACATCTGCCACACGTTGGACACTAGTGTTACCATGAGCATTTGATGCTCTTTCTTTTTTCGACTATAAGGGTACCTTCCTCCACTGCATCTGCAGAAGTGAGTTTTCTTCCTCTCCCAGGACGAACAGACAATGATCCTGTTTCATCAAATTTCTTAATCTTTTTCATTCATTAGACCTTTCTGAATCTCCTTACAATTCCGAATCTTCCGAAGAGCAACAGCAGAGAATAGCAGTTTTAATTGAATAGTTTCACTAATAACGCTCGATCTAGCAGACTTAACGTCATTGTGAATAGCAAGCGCCTTACAAACAAGATCTTTGAAGGAGAATTGAAGGTTGGTTGGAAAACCCGCCACTTCATCCAGCAGCTATCTCCTTCCTTGCAAAGTGGAGCCTTGCTGTAGATATGCCCTACTCTGTGATGGTCAGCTGAGCGAGGTGCTTTCTTTCAGGAACTTAGAAGATGGCTTGAGATGGAGAGTGTGGGAGTGTCGTCCAATGAAAGCTCTTCATTCAGACTGGTGGGTGTGACCTAAAGTGCCGTGTGCAGACCAGCGAGAATTTTCTTTGCTAGGTTGAGAGGTTAGGTGCTGCGTATAAGCTATTGTGTATTGGAAGCCAACAAGATCTTTGCAAATGTTTCTTCCTTTTATAACAACTGCTACATGACGTGGAAAGACATTTGCAGTTTTACTACAGGTTTTCAAAGTTCAGCGCCGTCTGGTGGCGACATTGGTAACTTTTTTCCGTGGAAATAAATTCCCATTCCTCGGCTATGTGATCCACTAAATTTCAGATTTTTCTGATTATTGTTTCCACAATTATATTGTAAAGTAGGGTACATTAATTATAATGTACCTGTATATTTCATTCTTTTCAAAAAGATGCGTTTCTTCTTTTCCAATTCATTCTTGGAATAAAAGTGTCAAAAAAATCTTTAAATAATAATTTATATTCGTAAATATCGTTATGTGAAGTAATTACAAGGAAATATAACTATATTCGTAAAATATAGTTATGCAAATTAATTGTAGAAGTTGGTCGGAAATTAAATTCCATGTTTTTGTGAAATTTTTAACATAAATCTGAATTTTATGTATATATTCGGAAAACGTTCTAGAATAGAATTGTTATTAACAGTAATTCAAGAAATTGGGTAATAAATAATATGAAACATTTATTGTTTTAACTTGATTCAGTTTTCTATAGGAAACACTATCTTAAATTTTAAAGTAGTATATCCAGAACTCAAAAACTTGTTATTTATCTACTTTAGCTAGACATTTAATGCTGTGTATTGAAAATATAAATGTTTATTGCAGTTTCTTACACGAAATTTCTTTTCCATCCTTTATCCGACGCTATTCTTAATTTTATTAATATTAGATTATTCTGAGTGTTATTTAGATGTTTATTACTAGAACTTTATTTTCCAGTAACAGAATTTTATTTTCTCTACAAAGTTGGAGATTCCAGAAACTAGAACAATCTTGTCATATAAGCATCATTATGATTCGAGGTTTCGCAATCCGTCAAGTAATTTCTTTATTTAAAAAAAAACTATGTAAAGACAGTACAAGTGTTAATATCTGTTCAGTATTAGTCAGAAAAGAGTTGCTGATGAGTTCAGCTCAAATATAGAGCTCATCGAAAGTAATAGACGATTCGAAAATTGCCAATAGATTAGCGAAGTTTCTCTCATAAAAATTATATATATATATATCGCTCAAGCAAAAATAATTGTGTAAAATTTAATTATAATTATAAAACTGTAATAAAAACAACTATAATTTAATAACTATTATTAAAAATATTATAATTTAATAACTTCTATTAAGCACTATTATAATTTAATAATTATATTTAAAAAATCTTGCTTTCTTAATATTTTATTTTTTTACATTAATGTTTGGGAAAAATTAAATATAAATTTAGAAATTTATCTTTATCTCATAAAAATGTATTTACCTTCATTGGCACCAAAACATCAGAATTTTATTTTCACAATCAACTCGCTCGAAAATTTATCGTATACGTTATAAACTGGCTGAATTTTTATAGTTTTGCAGCAATCGAATACATTTTTTCTTTCTTGCAAATATTGGACATACAATATAGAAGCTTTCACTCAACATTTGGATGGTTTATTTGTTAAAAGCTGAAATGGGCATAACACATATCTACCTCATATCTACACTCTGAGTTAATGCGATTTAAACAGTACCAGTAGCTGTATTTTCATGTTTTAATACTTGAATTGTATAAGAGTCGTCAATTTTCCAAAATTCGAAATCTATATGCTCAATTTCTGGTTTCATATACATACACTCCATAAGCATGTTTTCAGAATCTTTATATGGATGTTATAACGGATTTCCACTTTCAATTTGTTCTAAGTGTATATATCATGTTCATTGTGATACGGGAAGCAGAAGTTAATGGATTCTGTGATTTAAATTTTCAGTCATGAATTTAGTATAAATGTAATTAAGAGAAAATAATTGAATATTAAAAATCAAAAGTCTATTATCAATAAATTGAATGTGAGATAAAATTAAATTAGCCCTTCGTTTGCTTCAATTTCTATAATATGTCAGGTAATAATAATTGTCTAAATATTAAGACAAATATTTCCTATGAAATCTGAAAATGTTTTACTTAAGGCAAATGAATTTTGGAAAATCGTAAATATTGGTTTTGCTCTGATTAAAATGCTGAGAACTGAGAAATGCTGTTCTGAAAAATAGAGAGAATTAACAAAATAAGTTACAAATTTAATAAGTAAATGTGGAGGAAACGAATCTTCTGTTTGCATTGGAGTGAATATTTTGTGGGAATTGGGAAAGGTTTTACATGCAGTTTACACTAAACATCCCCAATGCGGAAATTGGGAAGGAATTTAGGCTGTCAGTAACAGAATGCACATTTTCAGAAGCTTTTACCTTAAAAAGGGAGCGGTAGAATGCAAATGCAGAGGTAGAATGGAAATCCAAACGGTAGAATGAACGGTAGAATGAAAATCCAGACTACAGACCCAAAGTCCTTAAATGTATGTAAAAAGGGCATGAAAATAGTTGCCAGAAATCAAGAAAGAGCAGGTTTCAAAATCAAGTAATCAACTAATGGTATTTTTTCGATTAATCGTATTCTACTCAAATTTAGTGAACCATTCACCATATGAATTCGGTATTACTTTTTTAAATTTATGATATTGCATATTTTATTAACACTTCTTTATTTATTTTTAACCATATGCATGGCTCACTTTTGCCAAGAGTGACTTTCACGCCAATCTATTCACTTGAAAAACAGTTGAATTCCACTTATGATTGATTTGTTTTGCCTGTTCTGTTTTTGAGTCCTAGTATTTAATCGCACATAAATATATCGCCAACAAATAAATCCCATAAATTCAGATCCCAAATTTGGTTTCAAATTTGATATATAATATTACAAATCTATAATTCTACTTTCCGGCATGGTAGTTCTATAATCGGAAAGACTAATTTGCAATTTTCTGTATCGCATGCTGCTCGGGTACCAAGACTGTAACCCCATAGCTTGGCGTCGAATTTGGTGATTTTGGCTACAAAATAGATAATGCTGGAAACTTCGAGAATTTTAACGATCGAACCAATTAGAATGGCATAGCTATTCTCCGTCCCAGCCGAAGTCATTCGGGTATAACGATGGGCCACCACGAAGCAACCCCCACCCAGCGCGTAGGTGCAGGTTAATCAACTTAATTATCTTAAAACTTGATTCAAAGGACCAGATAAGAAATTAAAACGAATTTAAATTCAATATTATTTCTATTAATTTTATTTATTCTATTATTCTATATTATATATATAATTCTAACAATTAAATTCTATATGGCAAATGTATTTTTTATATATGTTATTTGCTTTTGGGTTACCAGGAGCTTACTTTGTATATAGTGGTTTCAAACCTTTTTCTTTCTAACAGTATTTCTTAGTTAACGTTCTTTACAAATTTATGTTCCTCTAATAACTGTTGAAATGTTTGCTAATTACTGTACTTGGAGGCACGGTGAAAATTTTTGAGATATACTTGATGTACCTGAATGGCCTAGAATGTTCTCGGCCCACCTTCCAGGAACTATAAAAGCTGAAAGTTGTGTTTTGAGCTCAAATCTGTTTGATAATTGAATAATCTCGCCTTCCATGAGTGCTCCGACCAACGAGTGCTGTTGTTGTCTTGGGTTGTGCTATTACGTACTGATGTGAGTTGTGTGTAGGTGCATCTCCGGCTGTGGATCCGCTCGGCCAGTGACCACGTGTTAATAAAGTTGTCTTTTGTCGCCGATGGCTGTTAACAGCACGTCTCCATACATACAATTTACGAACACTTTAACTTTATGAACTTATAAGCTGTACTTTAGTACATATATTTATGATAATTATATGCACTAATTTTTACATATGAATACATAAATTTTTATTTTTATTCCCTAAACTTATTGAATTATTCTATTAAGGACCTAAAGAAATTGAAATTATTTAATTGATTTAAATTATAAATTTAATGTAAATACTTCGTACTTAAGTTTACAGATCTTTAAATAATCAGCCAAAAAATAAAATGAATCTTTAAACAAAGTGGCAGCATTTCATATTTTTCAGACTCAGAGGGGTCTAAAAAGTGGAGATATATTAACATCTCAATGTTGGCATTTTTTTTGCAATCACATTGCTCTCTAATATTATATCACGTATGCGAGTGTATAAAAATTGGAAACAATATTTTATCGTTATAGATAGTAATATAATTTCAACTCTAATGTTCCTTTGCTATCATCACTAGCAGCAAACAATTATCTCATGAAGAGATTTCTTCTTTACGGGTTTTCCCTACATCCCAACCATCCCAATTGTCTACAAAAGTACAAGGATTTGAGCAGACCCAAATGATGGCGCTTTTAGGCCTAATTGAGGGCTTGTTCGGTTGTCTTTGAAAAGACTCGGAGGCAAAAAGGAAATCGTAAGATTAAATGGGATGCATTCGGTTCATCTGAGGACTTGTTCGGTTGGATTCAGATTAAATTTAGGTGGACGGTTAAAGCTTACCGAATAATTTCTGAAGGATATTATTTAATTTAATTGAACAAAAAAAATTATATATAAATAGGTAAAAAAATATATTCAGTTTTTTGGCTGTTAAATGCTATTCCACACCCAAAAAAGATTTTTTTCAATTAATAAAACAAAATATATTTCGATAATAAAACAAAATAAAAAAAATGAAATTAATCCCAATATTAATTAACGCATCTCAATATTCAAGATTTGAACGTTACATAAAAATTCAAATTGTGTTGATGATTTAAATCTAGATGATCTAGATTTAAACATTGTAGATGAAAGTCTGATGCAATCATAATAATCGTTTGTGAAACCTGTAGCAAAAATTCAATTTCAGTCAGATTTCCAATTTCATTTTTTTACGGGAGAACATTATTATTTTAAGGCATTTTATGTCTTAAATTATTTGTCATTAAATAGTTTAAAGAGGTTTGAAACACTCATGTGACTATCAGAATATACACGTGTCGAATCGGGTGCATAGAGGATATCCAAGATAAGTTGTGACTTTTTGTTGGTTGATAAGTGGCCAAAAATCTGAACCAATACATCCTGTTCATGCAGTTCAAAAATCTGAAACCAATACATCCTGTTTCCATATGAAAAACAAACAAACAAACAAAAAACATTTTAACAACAACAACGAAAAATTCTAAGAAAATTATTATCGACTTAAAATTTTGAATTACAGATTACACTTCTATTTTTAAAGGATTTTTTATTGATAAATCCCCAAATGTGACAACCATGTGCATTATTTACTAATAACCCTAAAAGCAATAGATCGCCAATTTGTTTTGAGACTTCAAAAACCTCAAAACAAAACAACATTATGTTATCCTTTGAAAATAATTTTTAAAAATTTTCGTAAATTTTGACTAAATTCCTTTTAAGACGATACGGATATTAAAATGTTACCAAAAGCAAAATGGAAATATTTTAAGGGCTCATACATAAATTAAATCCCTGTTAATGCGTTTGTGAAATTTCAGAGCTGCATCTCCTTTTTTTGTGAAGTTATTTGTAATTTTCAAATCCTTTGATGAAAAGAGTCAAATGAAAAATAAATAATTTTATTTTTCTACCACTTGAAGACTTGTACGTTAAGCCTAAAAGAATCAAGTCACTTTGTTTTTTATTTGTTTATGTGCTTTTTCCATCTAAGAATGAAAATCTTATATTAGAGATTTTTTTCCCCTTTTGTTCGTTTACGTCGACATGCTGAAGATTCTAATTCGTTGAAAATAAAGGTATTCCTTTTTTTAGTATTTCTGCTAATTTATGTTTATAATAGAAACACGCATTTAATTATCTCATGATGTATAACATATGCATTGATATTTTTAGGTTATAAAGATTATGAGTTTTGAAATATTTATAATTCGTTGGATTTTCTTTGTGTATTCATTATACTAGAACAATATTAGATTCCAATAATTTTTTGCACTTTTTTATTTAAAATTTTTTTAAATAAAATAATTAACAATTTACAAAAGTTACAGACAAATTATTTTGAGGAATTTCGATTTTTCTTTTCATACTCTAACTTTCCAAGTTGGAACCTTCAGAGCACAATTAATCTTCTTCGCCTAAACACTTTTTGACACTATCAGTTCAATGATCCAGATGAAGGATTATTTTGTGTATTTACGTATTATACCGTCCTACTTTATCCCCAAATTGGAAATCATCACCAATGAATTGCTAAACCGCCAATTATGGCAATCCGACAATGCTGTAATCCGTTGATCTTTATCGTCAAATTTATATCCGTCGTCAATGAGTTACTAAACCGTTGGCGAAGACTGTATAATACATAAGTACCAAAATTTTTAACGTATTGTTGATTGTGTCTCGACAGAAATGTCTATAAATAACTAATGATGGAAAAAAAGTATATATTTTATTACTCATGTGTCAGTTTGTATTCATGCAAATCCTTAAATGATATTTTTGAGGAATCTTCTATTATAATATGAACTGTCCGGGATAGTCTAGTTGGTATAGACTTATATTAGCGCCATTTGGGCTGCGAGTTCGAACCCGCCAGCCGAAGTCTCTCCTTGTGGGTGTGTGATGGCTGGCGCATATTAAATCTGTCGTGGTTACAAAATCCTTCCTATAGAGTGCAATACTACTGAGGGTACTGGTTCAGATGTTTCTGTTTTAATATATTCTCTGAAAAAACTTGATTCTGCAAATGAATAATTATGTTGCGTGTATGTTGAAATTTTATATATCAGACCGTTTGACCAAGAGCTAACAAATTTGGCTATATAATTTTGGTGAAAGGAGATATGTATGCTGGAGCTGTCTTTTTTTAATTACTTAAGGCACTTACGTATTATACCGTCCAACTTTATCCCCAAATATGAAGTCTTCGCCAATGAGTTACTAAACCGCCAATTTTGGCAATCCGTTGATTTTTATTGCCTAATTTAAATCCGTCGCCAATGAGCTACTAAACCGTTGGCGATTGTTGGCGAAGACGGTATAATACGTAAGTACCCTATTTTGTCCCCTTTAAGAAATTTAACTGAAATAAATAATTTTCCTTGTTTAATACCTGTCTCTCCTTCTCTTTTTCAAATCATACAAGACTAACTTTTGGGGGATTCCATTAATGGTATAATATCTGGAATTTTAAATTTTTCAAATAATTCTTGTAAACATTTAAAATCTGTATCTCATGGAAACGTAAGATATATTTACATGATTATTATCACATATAAGAATAATAAACATGGCACTGATTGATGAAATCCTTAAAAAATTGAACAAAACAATAAAAAATATTTTTAAAAAACGATTTATTATCAGATAAAAATAACTAATTAGAAGTCTTCCTTTATCTCAACCAAATGAAAAGTTCGATTTTTTAAAATCTGTGGAAGAAAATATGTTTACCAAAATGAAAAGCAAGATTTATTGTTGGGGATTAAAATTCCTTCCCAACTTCAATGCTATATCGCTATTTCCATTGACACTAAATAATTGATTTGGAAGAATTATTTATTTATTACTTCTTTTCCCTGCATTAGCAATTGTTTAGAGAGGTGTAGGGATTTGTACAGCTTCAAATGATGAAGCTTTTAGGACTAATTGAGGGCTTGTTCGCCCTTTCCTTTATCTGAAAAGAATCAGAAGCAAAAGAAAAAGAAATGGTGAGATTTAACAAGATACATTCAACGTTCTTCCTTGGCAAATTCCTGAGCGATTTATTGTGGGATAGTTTCAGGTGGAACTAACAAATTGAAAGAAGAATTTTAAAAAAGTTTCAGATAAAAATGCTATGATTTAATTTGAAGAACAGAAAACAATTAACATAAAGAACTAAGTTAATTCGAACTGTAGGTCAACAAAGAATTTTTTAAATTTTAGTTTCTTTTTATTAAATAATTGAAATGTAGTAGATGTTCTTGTGTTCCGCTTTACAAAGGAAGGATGCAGTAGCTTCTGAGATAACGGACTCATCAGCATCCGAGAAATAGAAGATTGACTTCTAGCTCACACACGTCACAAACCCTTTTTACTTTCATGCATTTCATTTCTTCATCCCCAGATCATAATTTAAATCTGAAACAGAGAACAACCACCTCTGACCCAGTGCCCTCAGTGGTATTTATTTCTACATAGAAGACTTTGTAACCCCGACAAATGTAACAACCACCACAAAGTCACACGGAGAGTCTTCGGCTGGCGGGTTCGAACTCTCAGTCCAAGGGATACGAATGCAAAGCTATGCCAACCAGGCTAACAAGGTCTAATAATTGCAATTGCTATAAACAATTGGCCAAGAAATTATACTAACTTTGAATTTTGAACGCCAACTGAGGCAACGTAAAATGCGTGAATTTTATACACCAGTTGGGGTAACGCGATATAGTTTAGAAAATTTTAATTTTTTCTATTCTGTATTGTTTTAATTCGAAAGTATTTTAAATGAAATAAAAAAATCGGTTAATCAACAATGTTTAATTTTAAACACGTTACACATTAAGAAAGTAAACATAATTCTTTGAAAAAATCGGCTGAAAACGTAATAAGCGTAACGTCTTTAGTGTGGCGAAAAACAAATTTAGTTCATTATTTATTTTGCGTTGGAAAAATGAAGATCTTTGGTGAAAAATGTACATTTTGATTAATGAATAAAAAAGTAATGAATTAATATTTAAAAATAAACCTGCACCATCATCATCAAATGTCATCCACTACAAGTTAAACAACTTTACTTGAACTTGAGTGGATGAATAGAGAGTATTTTATTAACGATTGAAATATTGAACAAATTACACACACACACACACACACACACACACACACACACACACACACACACACACACACACACACACACACACACACACACACACACACGCACACACACACACACACACGCACACACACGCACACACACACACACACACACACGCACACAGGGAGAGCGCAAGCAAATATTAGAAACTGAAAAAGAAATGTGCATTTTCTAGGTAGAGGAACATGCGCTGTTTATTTTTTAATATGGACAACTCCAGTTACATAAACTGTTAAAAAACGGTAAACGAATAGTATGAAAGAACAAAAAGGAAAATGGATTATCGTTGCCAGGCATCTTATACATAATTTTAGTTAATACTCATAATTAAATGTTGATATGCATAGCAAGATACAACACAAGATTTAACGACGCTTGAATAATTCCATTACCATTTCGACCGAGTACTACAAGATTTGAAGCAAGTTAATGGAAAATTTAATTTACATTGCGAACTGTTCTTAGTGGAAATGAGTCCGTGTTTGTTACAAAGTCTTCCTAAAAGTTTAATTGCGTAATCTCCGGGAACTTAACCCGATTCCATTATGGGATTAATTTCACATCGTATTTCGAGATATTCGAGTGGCAATCACTTTCGAATTCTGCTGCACGTTATTTTCTGGAGATTAAATTAAATTCGAAATTCATTACATAATGATGTCAGTAAGTGATGCAACTGAATTGAAAGGAATGATTTTCTTTTTATCGAATTAGGTTATGTATCAGGAAAGTTTGACAGCATTATATTTATTCTATGTAGAAATTTATCTTGATTTTTTATATTTCACGTAAATTTATTATCGAGAATTAGAAAAGATATACGTAGAGGAATAAATAAAGTTGAATGCGAATAAGACACAGCAAAACCTGGAGCACCATTAAATAAATATTTCTGAGCAAAAAGGCATCTATTTTTCATGTTGTTGTCTCATGTTCCGCTTTACAACAGAGGGAGGGAAGTGGTAGTTTCTGAGGGTATGGCATAGGTAAACTCCGTCCCAGCAGAAGCCATTCGGATATAACGATGAGTTGCCGCAAGGCAAACCCTCACCGAGCACGGAAGTGTAGGTTAATCAGCTTTATTTTCATAAAACAATTCAAAGAACCAGATCGGAAAGAGATACGAATTTAGATTCTCAAAAAATGTCACCTTGTCTCCTAGTATAGTAATTATCAAACATTTCAACAGTTATTAGAGGAATATAAAAATGTGAAAAACGTTAACTAAGAAAATACTGTTTAAAAGAAAAAGTATAAAACAATTATATACAAAGGGAGCTCTTGGTAACCCAAAAGCAAATAGCATATATGCAAAATAAAGTTTCAATATACAATATAGGCGTAAGAAAACTAAAGTCAAAGCAAAGAGTCATTTCAATCGTGCTCCACAGATTCCAACTGCATAAGATTATTGATAATTTCAGAAGCACTTGCCCTAAAGAGAAAGAATTTTAATTTCTGAGGGTATGGAGCTCTGACCCCACTACGGCAGAAATATGACTTCTAACTCCTGCTAGTCACATCCTTTTTTACGGGGTGGATTTCATTCACGCATTTCATTCCTTCTTCCACATATTGTAATTTAGATCAGGAACAGAGAACGATCACCTCTGCCCCAGGACCCCCAGTGGTATCACTCTCGACATGGAAGATATGTGACCACGCCAGATTTAACGTCCGCCGGGCTCCACGCAGATGGGGAATCTTCGGTCGGCGGATTCGAACTCGCAGTCCAAGAGATGCGTCCTACGCCCTATCAACCAGGCTATCCCCGCCTGATTGGTAGGACGTAGAAACATAGTTTTTCGTATTTTTTCCTTTACAATATATATATATGAAAGTGGGATAAAAAGTTTCCGGCCTAACAAGGAAAAAAATATGCATGATAATTGCAATAGTTTTCAAGTAGTAGTCTTCTTCCAAAGGCATACACTGGCTCCAGTAGTGCTGCAATGCTTAACTCACGTCTCTACAAGACATTTCTTCTAAGGCTTCAAAGTAGGCATTCGTCGCTGAGATGACTCCTGTATTAGAACAGAATTTCTTTAAAACCAAAAAAAAAATCTGCAAATCGGGGAAGACGTTGTAGTCTGTGAGGACCATATCAAGATAATATGTGCATGTGGAAGAATTTAAAATAAGGTTCATAAAATTTTGCCATTACAATGGCAACCTCGTGGATGGGAGCATAGTACTAGTGAAGTATGACTTTATTCTTGCCCAAACCAGGTATTTTTTCTTCTTTGATTTTGGAAAGCGATTTATCCAAAAAATTAGCATAGTATTCAGCATTGACGGGCCTGCCTTTTTCTAGAAAACCCTATAATAAAATTCCGTTAACGTCCCAAAAATCTTTTGCCATAACCTTTCCAGAAGATGACGGGCTTTTTGCTAGTTTTGGTGTTGTTTAGACCTTTGCTGTCTATTGTTTTAAATCCTTTTTGGTCTCTGAAATATGGTGATGAATTCGTGATAAATCCGCAATAAATAACCTTAAAAATCAGTTGTATTTGAATTGTACAGCTCAGATATGGTCAAGAGATGAAGTTTTCGATAACTTTCCCATCGATAACCCATCTTGCTGATAACTTTTTCATACCCAAAACATCCATTAAAATATATGTTGCATTTTAGATATACCAACACACTGAGAAACCTCTGTCCATTTCAATCGAAGATCATTAATATTTTTGTGAACTTTTTAAATGGTTTCATCTGTAAAGCTGATTTTGGTCTTCCAGGAATCTCTGCCTCTAGAGGCCTTGTACGACCAGGTTTTAAGTCTTCAAACCATGCTTTAATAATAGTAAATGAAGGTATACATCCTTTCATTGTATTATATATCTCAGTTTTTATATTCGTTGGAAATAAGCTCTTTATAAAAAATTTCACAACTCGTATTTTAGTGTCCTCCTTATTTAGCTAAAACTTAAAGAAGAACATTTTAAAACTGCAGAATATAAAAACAACTAAACACACATCTTTTAAAATATGCAAGAAGTATCAAGCAAAAGTGACATTTTGAAGTGTTTTAGTCAAATTAATTCCGGGAGCGCCACCTCTAGGTCAGGTCGGAAACTTTTTTCGCACATTCGTATATGCATGTGCGTAAACATATTCTAGCAGATACTTGACCAAGGAGAAGAGATTGTTGAAATTTTTGCTTCGTTTTTCTCCCGGGAGACATAATTTGTCGAAGAAGACAACGATGCGAAAAGACGACACAAAAGGAAAAAAAGACTAATTTTTCCGTTCAGTTTTTTTTAACTATGAGATTTTGACACTATTTTCTTTATATTCTTTTAAATTTCGACTTAGGAAATGTCATCTTAGGCATTTAAAAAACATTATAAAATTAAGGGATTTTAATCTCTTCTCTTGCAATATAAGAAAATGCCGCAATCACAGGCTTTTTGGGGAAGAGGTGAAATTAATTAAATAAAACGGCAAAATCGAATCAAGAAATAAGATAAAATTTTAGGATGAAGCTAATATGATTTGAGATTTGAATTAAAATAAATATAGTTAATGTAGTGAGAAAGAGACACTGAGAGCTACTTTGTGAAGTTGCATGAATAAAAATGTGTCCTTAAAATCCTACTACTGACATCATTTATTTATTACTAGCCTTTCTATACATTCGGTTTCAAAATGAGGAAACTTTTTAAATATCCTTTTCCTTAACTTTTTAAAGGGAATTCTTTTTAAAATAATGAAAAAGAGGTTAATTTTAGAATAGAATATTTCTATTAACGGGATAATTCCATTAAACCAAACAAAAAAGCAGCGTGATAAGTAGATGGTAATTAAATGGTTCGATTTCTCAAAAAACAAATGTTTATTAGAATTGAAAGGATAGATATGTCTATTGGTCCAATCAACAAATTAGACGTTGATGTTTATCTAAACATTTTAAATTCCATCTCTGCCCAAGTAAGTTTCTATAAAGATAGACGGGTTCGGGTGGATGCATTTTTTAAAGCGTGGGCCTAATAAAGGGAGAAATATATGCTAATTAATTTTTTAAGTGTGAGCCTAATAAAGGGAGAAATATATGCTAATTAATTTTGACAGTTATTCTAAGATTAATTTTCACTAATTAATTCTAATTAATTTTGACAGTTATTCTAAGATAAAAATTAATTTGATAGCGGGAAATTCAATTAATTTTTTAAAATTTATTTTTAAAAGGAGAAATTAAATTAATTTTTAAAAATTAATATTGAAAGTGAGGAATTAATCTCGTCAGTTAGATTCCTTGGAATGATAATGGATAAAAATGCAAGAGAAATTTCGCTTTATGCATTCTGAAATGGTTCCCTTCAGAGAATATTCGTAAATGAATTGGTGATCCTTCGTAAATATTCAGCAAATAATAAAAATATACAGCTTCACTAAGGTTTTGGTTGTTTTCAAGAATCTGATAGTTAAACTTATAATTAATATCAGCAATAATAATTTATATCAAAATTAAATTTTGTTGTCCGAAATTCTGCTGTTATGATTTTTGTAAACACTTCAGTGAAAGAAGTGTTTAAGGTATTTAACAAGTTTAAAGTTATATATATCTGCTTGAAGTAAACCAATTCGAAATAAAAAGGTAATTCTTAAGCAAACCTGACATTTCGCTCTTATGTTTGTAAAATTGTCATTATATAAGAAGTCATAAACTATTTTATTTAACACAAACACGTTTAAACATCTAAAAGCTTTTTATTCTCTTACAGTTATTCAAAATAAATTACCATCTCAAAATGTTTGAAATTATCTGGTCCTCCATGATTTCTAACCAGGGTAACTATTTAACATGTTGATTTGTCTCACTTAATGATTCAGGCCGCTAATGAAACAAATAATTAAGACACATCATATTTGAGAACAGTTCAGAATAGTCAATATTATAAAAAGATGCAATGCAAAATTCAGGTATATTTTATGATTTCAAATAATTTGTAATGTTTTTAATAATAATTCATTAGACAAATCAACATTGAAGGTAACATTAAAAATATTGAAAATGTGGGAAAAATTTCATCAAGTATTCAATAAAAAACATAATTATCTGTTATGGCTGATCAAATATTTAATCTTCATTTGGTAAAAATTATCATCTTACTAATTCAATGCTAAAATGAATTATTCATAAAGTTAGTTATGCTTGGTAATGAATACATGTGTTAAAAACTTAAAGCAAAAAAAAATGGAATTAATTTTTTATACTTCAGTACTGAACTTCTAAAATAGAAAATACTTATTAGGGACTGGGGTTTAGAAAAAATTATGGAAAATACCGTAGAAGAAATAATTTTAATTACAGAATATAAAATTAATCTATGATAAAGAGAGATTAATGAAAGTTTAACAGATCGTTGAGAAGGATATTATGTACAGTCAAAACATATACGTTTTATAATATACAAATGAAACTAAGCTAAACTGTGTAGTACGGCGGTCCATATGGGTCGAGGCTTAACAGTGCTCATATCTGTTTTTTCGATTAAGAGGTCAGACCAAATATGCATTCAATAATATACATTGTACATTTAATAATTATTAATACCTGGTAATGAAAAAAGCGTTTTTTTTTATCAATAAAACATTTATTAACAAAGGCTTTCAGTTGATGCAAATGCAAATCAAGGAGTACAAAAAACCCTGCTTAACATTTCCCAAGTTTTCTGAATAGATGCGATTTGGATTATTGTATTTTGAGACTACACAGGAAAATGAAGTTATAAATTTGCTTTAGAGTATTATTTCCTGTAAAATTTTACCTGATAAAATGCCAGCTAAAGTCCTTTTTATTTTCCACATAAAATATAGATCAATTAATTAAGCAATATAAGAAGACAAACATTTTATTTTCGTGTATCATCAGTCTGAATATTTCTTCTTGTGCAATAAATTTTAATATTTTACTTTCTGTTTCCGTATTACTTATGTCATCTGTCATGAGTGTTTATTTTTATATCATTAGTCTTGGTATTTTTTCTTGAGTCATCCTTTATAAATATTCATGTTATTTCGTCTTATAAGAATCTGGAACAAGCATAGCTTTCAATAATTTATGTAAGACACAATGAGTATTCTGGTTTAAAGAGAAAACTTGTTTTTAATTTCCGAATTACATCTGGTAGATATAGTGAAATAATTCTTTGGAGGACATTAAAGCAAAATGTGGCCTTAAGGCTTCCATAATTTTAATTAATTACAGGATTTTTTTAATGTCTTTGAAGGTAATCATATTTATATGTTATTTAATTACTATTTTATATATTTATTTTCTGGGTTAAACATCACAGCGTTTAATAAGTTAAAATATAAATTTATATTTTCGCATACATTTACTTTAATACTTTTAGAATCGCAATTGATTTTATTCAAATACAATTTTTTGCAATTAAAATAAACTTTCGTTAAGGATTAACTATGCTTTCAAATATGCTAAGGCAACTATGCTTTCGCCAATATTTAAGTGCAGAATGCTGTCTCGTATTTCTGAATTTCATGTCTCTCAGATGATTTCAAGTCACACACACACACACACACACACACACACACACACACACACACACAC
>JAOUZG010025578.1:5967007-5981309 GCA_026289955.1 Argiope argentata
CACACACACACACACACACACACACACACACACACACACACACACACACTAACCTTTCATTTTTAATCGTTAATCGTTCAAATTTTCGATCGTTAATAAAATACTTTTTATTCATCCAATCAAGTTCAAGTAAATTTTAAAAAACTTGTAGGGAATGGCATTTGACGTTAATACAATTTTTTCAAATAGTAATTCATAAATTAAATTTCATTATTTTTTAGTATATTAAAGAGAAATGTATCAGTTTGTAATGAAAATTGAAGCCAACAGACAGTGGATAAATCAGTAAAATGTGGGGGGTTCAGTATTTTTTACGTGAAGGTGAAGAATGTGAATCCAATTTCTGCGAAAATCATTACATTTTTAATAAATTATTTATATTAATTGTAATTCTTTAATAAATAGTAACTAAAAATAAAATTTTCTTAGTTGACCTAAGTAGTAATTGGATTAAAAAATTCTTTTATACTACTTTTTATTACTTAATCTCAGAATATGAGATTTATATTTTAATTTTTGTATAATGAAAGAAAGAGCAAAGATACCAACCCAAACTGCTGTTTCATAATGTTTTTTTGATACTCAGCATAATATTATAATGTTTTATTAAGAAAGCAACGCTGTTATTTAATTAAAATGTCTTTATTTCATAAAGATAAATAGCAAAGCATATGTAGCTGTTAAAAGATGTATAAAATAATAATATTTGTTGCATATTTCCAGTGACCAAAACATAATTAAACCCATCTATTATTGATTACGTCAGCATGTATGAATAAAAATTACCGTTCGATAAAAATGATTCGGGAAATGAAAATTAAGATGACCCATAAAAAGGATAAACTATAAGCGTTTACTTAAAAGATACGAGATCGATATATCTATTATTGGCTGTTATGTGCATCTGGCTACATCCGGTGTTGATACGTGCGAAACAATCAATATTTGCTGTGCCGCTGTGGAATTTTCCTTTTTTTTCGGACACAAAGTTCTTTTATTTTTTCCCCTGCACTTTACTCCTTTAGATGCTCTTTTTCTGTAAAAGTTCATGGTAAAATTCTTTTTTTTTGTATTAGTTTTTTAGACTCAAGAATGATTTATTTGGAGACAAAAACGATAATTGATTTTTGACCCAGCATAGTTTTACGCTTTGGGAAAAAGGATAAAAAAAATCAACATTTCCGTTTCTTCGAACTTCTTACGTAAGTGATTTTACTGTTTGTGAAATTGTTTGTCAGCTAGATCTGCGTGTTTCCTTCCGAAAGGAAAAAAAAGGGAAGTTTTCGGAAAGCAAACTGCATGGTACTTCCTGCGAAGATTAGAATCTTCTGCGACAAATAAAATTCCAACAAGTCTTCTTTTTGTCTCGTATACTTTTTGAAAGTTAATTTTTTTAACTGGAAAATATTTGTAAACTTGCTTATTTTTCAGGAAGTGCCTTAAAAAAGTACAAAAAAGCAAACACTTAATGCTTATTCGAGAATATTAATTTTGGTTCCAAGTTCTTTCTAAATAAAGGGAATTGGGATTCTATATTTGTTTTCCTGTTATATCTTTGTAGTACAGCAATACTTATACCTTGGAAATTATAGTATTATAAAAAATAATATAAATTTATAATTATAATTTATAATTTTAAATATATAATTATAAATATAATAACTTTTAAAATTATCTTTATTTTTATAAGATCACTAAAACTTTTATTTCATGTTGTTTAGATATTTTTAAATACAAGTTTTTTTTAAAAAAATAACTGAACTTTCATAAAATCAAACAAAATGACTAAATATGGTAAACGACGCAATAATCAAAATAAAGTTAAATATCACTTTTCATACTAGAACCTCAGATACGCAATTCTTCATGGTACAAGTGTTGTGATTCAATAGCTCAAACATGATTATGGAAATATCCAGAAGTTAAAAAAATGTAAACAGACACGCTCGCATGAATATCTGAAAGAGATGATACAGTTAGTAATCGAAAAATCAAAGGATACTTAAATTATTTATATTTTCAAGAACTAAAAGCAGCTTTTTTTTTATGTGAGTTTAATTTATGAAAGTTGCTACTATCAGGCATGTGAAAGTCTTTTTTTGTTGTAACTACCAGTACTTTTTGCTTTAAATATTTACAACATTTTCTGTATGGTTCTCAACCGTATTTATAAAACATCTTTCTTTGTCTTGGATAAACTGTAATAAATTGCTAATCCATTCCAGAAAGTTGAAGATACACTTATTTTTTCTTTAAAAAGTCTTAAAATATTTTTTTTAAAAAAGGAAAGGAAAGGTTTATTAATATCTCTCTTAACAATTTATCTCTTCTCTTTTTGCTGAGGGATCATCTTCTTACCGACTATTGCTGTAAAAGTGGATCCAAATATCTAAATAACAGCAAAAATTGAAGATTTTGATACTAATGATGAATAACATCTTTCCTTGCCTTGGATAAACTGTAATAAATAGCTAATCCATTCCAAACAGTTGAAGCTACACTTATTCATTCTAAAAAGTCTTAAAATATTTATTTTTAATTTCAAAAAAAAAAAAAAAGAAAAGTGTATTAATATCGCTCTCAATAATTTATGTCCTATTTTTGATGAGCGACCATATTTATACCGATTATTGTTGTAAAAGCAGATCTAAATCTATAAATATCGAAAAAAAAAATCGAAGATTTTGAAGTAGAATCTCTACTAATGATGAAAATGTTAATTGTGTTATTTCAGATCAATCCTTTCGACATAGAAATATAAAATCTCTACAGATGTAACCGTTTGACCTATAACTATAAAATTTGGTTTAGATAAATTTGGAGGATGGGAATGTAAACTTAGAAACGATGTTTTACTGATAATTTTAATTAAATAACTCATAAGATAATGTTTTAAAGATTTTTTCGAGAAAAATTTCATAATCATTCTCTGCTAAAAAATGTTTTTTAAACCCAATGTCCAAAAATTATCTTTTCATTGTTACCGAAAAAGCTGAGTATGAAATTTTTGAATATAGATTTTATTAATCTAAATCTATTTGTTAAGCTTATTTTATATTAATATTTTCATTTCCATGTGAGCCATTGAAGTTGTTTTCATTGTTTCATTTCTGCCATTAATGAAAGATGAAGAAGGATTCTATTGAACATCTCTGTAGTTCTCAGGATAAATAGGAAATACATTAATTATTTACTAAGTTTAGCGATGAACTTGACATAATGGCTTTAAGATATCCTGGAACTGATCTCTATTAAAAAGTCGATTTGTACAATGATCAGAACCTGTATGCTTAATAAAATGAGGTAGCTCTAATATCTCACAATTTGATGAGTTCATGCCGTGAAGATATATCTAAATGATTTAACTAAAGTGAAATATAATAAATATCACTGACTAACCAGCTAAAGACAATAAGTAGGAAAGTATAAGTGTGAAAAGGCAATAAGTATGACAAGTTTCATTATATATTTGGACTCATAAGTAATTTTCCAATTAGTAATGGATTTAAAAAAATAGCATTGAATTCAGGATTCTTCATTATTTATTACAAAAATTATTTTGTTATTGTTTCTAATGGTAATTGCCGTGGGCAAGCTCGCTGTCGCAGTCAACCATTTTAAGCCAAGTATGCGTCTCTTATTTAGCATCAAAAAGGCCAAGTAGTGCCAACAAGGGCCAAGAGTACGTCTTAGCTACTCACGTATCATATTTGCTTGCACTGACCCTTTTTATAGGGATGCATATACACGGTACTCACGTATTGATCAGATGAAGAACATTCATTCCCCAACCGAGACTAGAACCCAGGAGTTTATATCATGGGGAAGACTAGCTACTCATCTGCCATTACTTTGGCATAAAAATTATAAATTAGTTATTCAAAAAAATAATTAAAGCAAAATTTACATTTAAATACAGTAATGAAAATGCATTTTTATCAAATATTGTTATTGTTTTAATTTGAGTATATTCATAGATTAATTGGCAAACACACACACACACACACACACACACACACACACACACACACACACAATTGTATTTCGTTTTTTCGTTTTTGATGAATTGTAATTCTTGATACGTTACGACTTACATCTACGGGGGAATATTTCTTCATTCTTTAGCACCAAATGCGACGAATACTGTTTCGTGGTGCCTCTATATTTAAATAATAGCACTGAAACTATTCTTACTGTATATTGTGTACTACTTTTACTGTATATTATATACTTACTGCCTTGTGCTCTATTCTTACTGTGTATCTTATACTTACTGTCTTGTGTGCTATTCTTACTGTGCATTGTATCCTTACTCTCTTGTGTACTATTCCCACTGTATATTGTATATTTACTGTATTGAGTCCTATTCCTGTGTATTGTGTGTTATTCTTAGTCTATATTGTGTTCTGTTCTTACTGAATATTGTATACTTATTGTATTGTGTATTATTCTTACTCTATATTGTGTACTTACTGAATGGTATGCTATTTTTACTGTAAACTGTATACTTGCAGTATATTCTGAAACTATTCTTACTCTATATTGTGTACTTATTGAATGGTATGCTATTTTTACTGTATACTGTATACTTACAGTATATTCTGAAACTATTCTTACTGTATACAGTGTATTGTGTTGAAAGCATATTTAAAAAATGCACCATACATTCTGTAATGTATATCCAGTATCCTTTTCGAACAACATATACCGCGGAATCAAATCCACTGATATCCACAAGCAACAACCTGCAAACACAATCAGCATGTTCCTATCAGCGTGGCGGACCTGAAAAGGGATTAAAGACTTTCATTAAATATGCTCTTGTGCAGCGTACCTGAAGATGACAGCAATTATGAGCCAAATCAAATCTCCCATTGATAGCGCCCCACTTCACAGAGATATTCCAGGTTAATGACAGAGAAAATGGGGCGCCTCCCTTCTCAACCGGCGTAATTAATGGCCTGTTGATTTATCTCGGTTAAAAGGAATTCCAGACGAGAGTCTTTTAGGCGGAATTTTAGCGGGAATATTGTTCTAAAGCGGCTTTATGACTTCGAGTCTCAATGCTATGCAAACGCAATGATTTTTTTCTTCTGATATTGCTATTAAATAGTAGCTGTAGTATGAAAGCTTACTTAATGATGATTTAGTGCAATGTAAATGTTTTCTCTTAAATGAGAGATAAACACATGAAATATGCTTTTGAGATCAGTTATTTTTGAGTTCATGCTCATTAACATGGGCAAACAAAATCTTGTTTGATGTATATGATTAAAGGCCTTTAAGAAGGTTATGTTCTCTTAGTTACCATCGATTTGCTATAAAATGTTTATTTTTTTTTTACTGATTTTACCAGTATTGTTTCTTACTATTTTGTTTGATACCGACCGTCACTGGTGACGTACTAGTTATTTGAGAGATATGTTTTCGAAAAATTTAAATTTAATTTATTATGGAAATTTGGTTCTAACAAAAAATTCCCCTACAAACTATTTAAGTTTCAAATCTTGATAATCATACAACGCTTATCATTATAAAATCTATAAGACGCTCTGTTATTTGTGTTCTATATCTTTCTAACTTTCTGTCTATTCTCACAAAATTTGAATTTGAGATTGAAAAGGAAGGGATAAAAACATTAATAAATTTGCTGAAATCAAATACGTATTTTTAAAAAATGTAAATACAAAAAAAATCAGCTTTGAAATCTTATTTATATCAATATTTTTTTATAGTTTAAAATTTATATCTATAAATTATCCAGAAGAAAATTAACTAACTCTTTGAGAGACGTATTAAAAACTAACTTTTCTTTATTTAGTTTGTAGTAATAGTTGATACAATCTTTTAATTTGAGATTTTGATAACAAGAGTGAAACAAGTTGATAAAAACTAATATATTAAATGTGGGCGGCAGGTGCCGCATAGTTTAAATTTTATTCCTATTTTTTGCGAAATAAATGATTTAAATTACGTTTAAAAATTAATTGAAAATAAAAGCTGGGACCATTGAAAAATTATTATTTTTAATATTTTAAGCATGCAGAAATTAAATTTTACTGTAATGTTTTCTTATAATTTTTTTGGAAACTGTAAAATTTCGCTTCATTTTCAATTGCAAAAATTTTCCAATATTTAAATTGAACATGATGAATCTGTAATAAAATGCTTATAACAAACAGCATGCCTCCATCTGATATCTAATTTCGATTATTCTAGGTGAGAATTAAGCTATACACTGAAATTTGGAAAAGGGAAAATTCCCATATAATGTATCATAAAATGGTCGTCCAAAAAATATTTACTCAGCATATTATTGAAATAATTTGTATATCTAATTCCATTTAAAATCTACGTTAATGTAAGAAAAATTTAATGCTATTTTCAGCAGCTTTTTATTTTATTTTCCTGTGAATGATATCATTATATGGAATTGCATTACTCCATTGTTCAAAAGTAATTCAAAAAGTGAGTTGAACGTATTTGTCTAAGACATGAATATTTTTGTTTGTTTTTCTTGCGGGATTATTACCAGAAAATAAAATCAAAATTTGAATTAAATAAAAATTTTATACTTTGTTAAGCCTTAAAACATTGTTATGTGATGGATGGGAATTATTTGCATCGGTTATTTATTTTTCAGAATGTATCAATGATAAGCTCAATGATAAGATTCAAACTAATTTTTACGTATCACCGGGTTCATTTATAGTGGATATATGGTGTGAAGAAAATCCGAAGACTTCTGTAGAAGACAACAAGAACGATGTTTATTTGACCCGAAGACACTAACACAAAGACAAGTATGTACAATCGAGACGTACACGCATCAGTACACTACAACATCCAGCAGCCTACAAATAGAAATCGACCACAGCACACAAATTGGCCGACGGAATCCAGAAGGAGAAAGGATCCTCGGAGCTTCGCTCTACGGTCTCTCCAAACGCCTGAAGTTTTCACTGTCTCTTCACTTTAGCTACTAATTCTCTACCACATGACTGGCTACTCCACACACTCCATGCCACCGCTTTTACAATAAACTACAGAACTCGGCACAATTGTTCAGTCCTCGTTTGAGCTCCACCCAACGCAGCTATTCTCTCGAAGATTTGTTATGTTCTACTATACCCCGCTTCAGGTGCTATTCCTAATGCAGCTTGCGACTGCCGTCCTTTTACAGCTCGTGGTTGGCTCGTCGAGAACCTTCTAGGTCATTCGGAGCGCATCTCAGTTTATATTGGACGGATCATTAAAATTCTCAGTTTCCAGCAATATCCATTTTGTCACCAAAGTAGCCAAATTCATTGCCAAGTCGTCAAATCTTCGATATATGCTCTGCGATCACTGAAGTGACACCCACTCAGCACATAACAGAGCTGATCGTAAAATGATCTTTCTTGCGTTGACACCTTTCATGCTGGGAAGCAACTAACAGGTTTGTAACTTGATAACTTGGATGAGGGATTAATGCATAAAGTATTTTTAATTTTTAATTATACCCCATAATATTCAATCAAATCTGGATGGTGTTCTTGCAATTAATTTTTTCAATTACTGCAAGATGTTTTACAAATAAATCTGTCAATCACAGGTCGTTCCTGGATAAGAAAATCGTTATTATTATAAAGGAATTGAAATATACCAGGTGTAATAGGTTATTTTTAATATTTAGAAGAATCCTAGGATATGTTTCTAAATATTTCTAGATTTCTCAACATGAAGTGGCTAACTTAAGGATACTATAAACATCTTCTGGCTCTAAAAACACAAAATCAACTTACGAAATATCATTTAGTAAGAACTTTAAGTCATATGATCATGAGTTTTAAACTGTCTTTAGAATACAATATCTGCAAAAGATCTAAACGTTGTTTTATGCATACCTTTTCAAACTGTCTATAAATAAGAAAAATAAATTTTAGAAAATTAAAACGACTTAATGTAAAAGAGATATTCCAATAAATAACCAAATTACTGAGAAATTATAAAAAGGAAAAGGTTTCTTAATTATTATTCTGAAAGATTACAATATACATTCAATACATTTATTAGTGTTCCCTTATTTTTTTATGTGAAACAAAGTATCAAATGAAACAAAATAATCATTTTATTTTGTTAATTAACTATTAATAATATTTTGGTGCTTCAAAATTAGTCTAGAATATATTTCTACATTGAGGTATCGTAAACTAAATCATTTATTCTATTAGAAAAATATCAATTCAATGTTAAAGATAAACAGAACAATATATAGCCCAAATCATTTGAAATGTTTAAATAAATATAAATTAGCGTAAACAGTTTCCTCATTAATGCAGAAGTTTAAGTAGAACATTCTACACAGAAAAACAAATAATAATATAATATATAGTGTACCCATTATCAGTTATTATTTAGTTTTCCCAAATTACTATAGAAATTCCTATTTAAATATGAAAATGATATTTCGGACAGAAATATTAAACAAAGTATAAATCACTGAAAATTTTTTCATCACTAAAGAATTTGCTTAGATTATCATAAATAAATTATTTTCTTACTATTAATGTAAATGGTGCCAATTTGGCAAAAAAAATAATGTTAAAAGTATTCGTCTATTAATCCCTGAGCGAATATGTTTGAAAAGACGACTTTATATTTTTAGCCTTTGGTGGCTACTTTTTATCTCTTAAACCCTTCATGGTAATGATGAATTGACCAGATGACATGACTGTGATCTTATAGATCAAATTTTAGTTTAACGTCAGATCAGTAGTTTGTTGAGATAATTCCTGGAAAATTTTCATCGAGCGATTTTTTAAATAGAGGCGAAGTTTTGTGTTGAAATAACAGATAATTTTCTAACCTTTGGCGTTTAGAGAGTCCTGCATTAATTTGTGCTGCTAGGTGTATTGTAGAGATGCTCTTTATTAATAATATTAATGGCAAAAGTATATGTAAAGCAAATCTGGATTAGGCCGGGATGGCTTGGTTGGTAGGGCGTTGGAATTTTACGCCTTAGGTTACTAGTTCGAAACTCACCGGCCAAAAGATTCCCCGAGTGTATGGCCACTGGCACTCGTTAAATCTGTTCGTTGTCGCTAAGTCCTCCACGTAGAGAGTAATACCACTCGGGGTACGGGTCAGAGGTGATCGTTCTCTGTTCCAGGTCTAAATTACGATCTGAGATGAGTGAATGAATTTGTATGAATGAAGTCCGCCCCCTAAAAAGGGTTGTGACGTGTATATACCTATGTCGTACTCTTGGCCCTAGATGGCGCTACTTGTAAAAACAAAGAAACGCATTTCTTAGGCTTAAAATCTGCTGATCGTATAGCGGAGGCTTGTCCACGGCAAGTGCGATTAGTCACAACACACACAAAGACTCGGATTACTAACAGGTTACATTGAAATATTTATTATTATTATTTAAAACCCAGAACGACGGAAGTCAGTATTTTATTTAATAATAACTTTACTTATATATATTAATATATTTAAAAGTCAGAAATGGCAGGATACTCACATACATGTGAAAAAAAGATTGAATGACGTGATATCTAAAAGAGCGAAAATCAAGGTTAAAGAATGATGAAGAATTCCTTAAATGCACTCATTCTTTTACATTTCATCCCTTAGTGAGGTAGAATCATCGAAACGTTATCGTTTCAAGATACAGAAAAGAAAAGTACATGCGTTGTCAAAATAAACGATATTTAACTAAAAGGAAATAAACAAAACGCAAATAAAGTACAAAGAAACACTTATAGGATATAAAAAATATGTTTTATTTCCATAATCATAGATAGATTTCACTTTTCCAATAAATTAAAACATAAGTTAAATAAATTTTACTCCCCAAATTGCTTCTGTCGTTTCGTATTTATTTTAAAGAAAAATGATACTATCAGATAAATATTCGGCCATTGTCTTTCACGAATGAAACCCCCTGTTAGTCATTCGATTCATGCTTATGTACTGGTCTATAAGCAAGTAACCACCTCTCGTATCTTATACCCTGAAAGTTCATCCTTATAATGGCCCCGTAATAGGGTAGGTTGTTTTCTGTAACTGCAAAACGCTTAGACGTAATCTAAAGAGGGAATGTTCTGATAAAATGGATTGCAGCTAAACACAGGAGACAATAGATTGCTGCTCTTTTTTTCTTTGTTTTGAGAAGTTAGAGAACAAAACTTACAACGTTATTTCCGCTGTTGTTTTTTTCCCATTGATCTTGGGTTCTCTGTCTCCCAGGTGGAAACGCTTCTATTTTTCCGTGACTCGATTTCAGATTCTGATGTAGAAAAGAATTTAAAAGACGGAAATTCTTGGTTTGCAGAAGAATTTTCGGTTTTCTTGAAACGGCAGTATTGAATTTTTTTACCGAGTATTGCTTATTTCTCGTTTATTAAATATCTAGCGTTTTTGTGAAGATACTATAATGGAAAATTGATTTGAAAGTATACTATATTTGATAAAATATACACGTGATAGACATCTCAAATATAGAGATACAGAATTTTAAAAACAAAAATTATTGATTTGCCGGGGAATTTTCGGTTTTCTTGAAACTGCAATACTGATATTTTGCCGAATGTTGCTTGCTTCTCCTTTATTAAATATCTAGCTTTTCTTAATAGATTATTTAACGAGAATTTTAATATATAATGTATTTGACAAAGTATATATGATATACTTGAGAGGAGTCTCAAGTAAACAGATATAGAATTTAAAAGACGGAAATTCTTGATTTAAAGGGGAGTTTTCGGTTTTCTTGAAAATGCAATACTCAAATTTTTGCCGAATGTTGCTTGTTTCTCTTTTATTAAATATCTAGCTTTTCTTAATAGATTCTTTATTGGGAATTAATTTAAATATATAATGTATTTGATAAAATATACACGATATACGTGAGAGGAATTTTAAGTAAACATATATAGAAGTTAAAAGACGGAAATTTTTGATTTGCAGGGGAATTTTCGGTTTTCTTGAAACTGCAATACTGATATTTTTGCCGAGTGTTGCTTGTTTCTCCTTTATTAAATATCTAGATTTTCTGAATAGATTTTTTAATTGGAATTAATTTTAATATATAATGTATTTGGCAAAGTACACACGATATACGTGAGAGGAATCTCAAATATACAGGTTCAGAATTTTAAAAAACAGAAATTCTTGATTTGTAGAGTAATTTTCGTTTTTTTTTATATTTCATACTGAATTTTTTGCCAAGTATTGTTTGTTTTTCCATTAAAAAATATCTAGCGTTTTTGGAAAGAATATTTAATGGAAAGTTTATTTGAATATATAATATATTTGACAAAACATACATAATATACATAAGAGGAGTTTCATATATACAGATGAAGAATATGAAAGTCTGAAATTATTAGTGTGCTAATGATTTTTTTTTGTTATATTGAAGCTGCAGAACTAAATTATTCTCCAAATATTATTCGTTTATGCTTTATGAAATTTTTAACTTCTCTAGTTGTTAATTCTTTTTTTTCATTTTTCTAAGAATGAAAATAATTGTTTCTAAAAATATCATTAAAGCTGGTGTTTTCATTCAAAATTCAAATTTTAGTGAAATTATGAATTTTTTATTTAATATTTTTATGATTCAAATAGATTTTTTATGTAAAATCATTCCCATTCTGTTTCTAAGCTTAAATTGAAAAGTTACACTGATTTTTATATTTTCATTTTAATGTTATTTTGCATCATTATATATGATTTTCTCAAATTCCAATCTTTGATAGAATTTCCTAACAAAAATCCTCATAAATTCATTAGTTTCAAATTTAGCAAAAATTTTAAAAATTTGGTTCTTCAGCTCATGGAGTTAATAATAATTAATATTTTCATTTAAAAAGATTTTATTGTTCGTTTATGATCTACAATGTAAAAAAATCGAATATTTTCTATTATTTATAATTCGAACCAAGTATTTAAAGACTGATTAGAGATACAGCGTATATTTGTAATTTAGAAACTAGATATTATATTTCTTAAGCTATATTCAAAATTTTAATCTAATTATTTGATAAAATGAAAAAAAAATTATATCTTTTTAAAAAAACATATATGAAACCATAACAATATTTTGGTTTCATATATGTTTTTCATTTTTTTTCTATACATATCTTAAGAAATATAATTAATTACAAACATTTTTCAAAACCTCCATTCCAAATACCATAAATTGTGATTTACCAGAAGTTGATAACAGGGATGAATTCTGATTTTGAAACAATAAAATAGGCACTTAAATTAACATCAAAATTTAGAATTAAAGAGTGATTTTGAACCTTTTATTAAGCTTAGAATGTTTGGTAATGTTTAAAACAGATAAATATATGTAATAAGTCGAAAGAAACATTAAAAAAATGATGAATCTCAAATTTGTATAAATATATACGGAAATATTTCAACAAGGAATAAATGTTTTATATTTAACACTTTAATCTAGTGACAAAGAAATTTACAAACCTCATATTGTTTAAAACAATATAAAATAGTAGTTCAATATCTAAATTTCGAATTTTAAACTAAATAAAACACGAGTAGAAAAATTTGTATTAGAGTTTTAACATTATACAATAAAATCTTTCTATTTTCAAATCTATATATTTCCTACTTATATTCTTTATTTTCAAAATGAGTCAATTCGATTACCAATATTATTCAATAAATAGTACACATTTTAAAATCAAAGAACAGTCAATGTTGAAATAAAAAGAGCAAAAATAAGATAAGATAAGATATATTTTTAGCCAAACTATATTATGAAAACTTTAAGCAAACAAAATGATGTAACTCGTCCATCAGTTAGTAATAATATTTAATCTAGAAAATAATGCTCAACAAAATTTAAAGACGATTATTGATTTGTTAGTATTGTCCATTAAAAACATTAAATCTTATATTGTTTGTTAAAATTAACTTGGGTAAGAAATGAGATAAATTTTAGAACGAAAATGATGTTCTGAAACGAAGCATAAACAGAAGAATATAAATTTTTGGAATTTTAATTCATATTCCATCTGAATTTAATGCACCTTGTTTCCCTAAATAACTATATAGACATTATACTCATAAAGTAGATTGATAGAAAAATATTGCAAAAAAAAATCCAAATGTGTTCAATATCTAAATATTAAATATTAAAATAAAATAAAAATTAAATCCTTTTTATTCTAATAGGACATATATTAGATACGTATTATATATATGTAAAACTGCACAAAATTGAGATATTTTTATTTCATTTTATTTCCAAAATAGGACTAACTCCGTGAACAAAAAGCTTTAAAGAGTGATGATTATCTCAAAATGCAAACGATCATTTAAAAAGAGAAATTTAGATAAGAAGTACAGCATTTCACACCCAACCACCTCGGCGCCATAAAATGGCTCTTCAGAACAATGTGTATTAATCGATGGAGGCTTTAAGGTGGCGAAAAATCGATAATCCTCCCCCTTTTATTTGGTGATGGTAAAGCACTCTAACTCCTTCACATCTGAGAGGATTAGGAGATAAGTGAAAGCAACGGAGAGAGGAGCGATTTTTTATCCACTCTAAAATCCTGCATGAAAAGTGAAGGGAAATGGCTTAAGATTATCCTTTGTTTTGATCGAGGAGTTTCGTCAGGGAAGCTTTGGTGGTTTCATTAACATATCAGAGAAATATTTTGACTTAGACAAGTTAGAAACACCGAAGAGATTATTTTTCACCAAAAATAGCGTTTAATATAAAGTACGTTTTAATAGATAAGTTAATAAATTTAAAGGAAAATGATAAGTAGAGATTTTGATGACAAATTTATAAAATGAAATGTGATTAATATATAATTTATTCGTTTAAAAATAAGGTTACTAAACTCAGTTATAAACTGGACTGATATTTCAGATGGAATACATTTTATACATGTTCATAAAACAGAATGAACAGAATGAAGTGGATCGTGTATTAATATAATTAAAACCAGATACAATGAGAAATTTTGGTTAAAAAATATTTTCACTAATGCACGTTTAATAATGCATGTTTGCATTTAGAACAAGTTATTATATTGATTATGTTTAAATATATATTAAAACGATGATATAAAAATTAACGAAATTTTTGAACATGATTACAAATAAGTTAATGAGGGAAAAATAGATTGGTTTAAAGAAAATAAATTTAATACACAGGACATGGTTTATTGATAGATAAAAAGACAGAAAAATATATGAGTAGTGAACCACCAAACATATTATATAATATGTTTGGTTGTTGACTAGGTTATAAATCTGATAGAAATTCATTTTTAAT
>JAOUZG010025578.1:5981409-5995488 GCA_026289955.1 Argiope argentata
ATAGGGAGAAGGCGAACTAAATTTAGTAATTGAAAAATATTGAGCAGAATTATTAAAGCATTTTCTGGAGATTCATCATATTAAAATTTTTAATCGTTAATAAAACACGTTTTATTCATCCCCTCCAAACTAAATAATAAATAAAACCAAATAATGAATAAAATATTTTTTCATTCCCTATTGCAATTAGATATCATTGCATTGTTTTATTCTATAATTGGAGGACTTTTCTTCTTAAACTGAATAAAAATTAAGCACGAGGAGACAATATTTGATAGTTTATTAAAACATTAATTAAAAATACTATTAAAAAATATGCTGTATTTCGAATTTTAATTAATTAACTCAGAAGAAACTTTTTAAACATTTTGCTGAGCAAGAAAGAGATGAAAGAGTTTGATCCTGGGAATTTTATTATAAATTACATTGCAAAGTTTTTCACAAATATCCTAGATGAATTAAAAAAGACACTGATGCTTTGCTGCCATTTTTACTTTTTATATACAAAATATCCTAATTCTAGTTTAAAAATTACTAAACTAATCATATATTTAACAAAATACTATTTGCTGAATAATAATTATTATTATTCCTGAAAATTCATCCGAGGATAGTATGAAGCAAAAGTTTTAATGGGGTTTTTCTTTTGATTTTTCTATTTAGAAGTAAATTTAAATAAACCAAGGAAAGCTGCGCATTATTAATAAAAGTGCATACTCAATCGTTTCCTAATTTGCTTTACAATCAGTCTATATAAATTATACCTTGAAATAAAATATTTTAAAAAGTTGATTTCAGTGTAGATAAAATTATCTTTTAATATTTGATTCCCAATTGTGAATTCTTGATTCTAAATTTTTGAAGCATTTTTAATTTATTTCGTTTTTGTTCAAATTATGTTTTTTTACAAATTTAAATCTTATGCGGATACATAAGGAAAAATCATGTAAAATGTTTAATCTTCTCATTAGTAGAATTATATTGAGTATAATGCAACCGTTGACATTATTAAAAGGGCAAGAAGTTTTATTTAGATAAAAATGATATATTTATTCATAAACAGTCTTAATACATTCAAAAAATCTACTAGAAATCCTGGTAACTAAAAATTTTTAATTCGTATTTCTTAAGAAATAATTAAACCAAGCTAATTAAAATAGCCTTTCTGTTGCTTCAAAATGATATAATTATAATTTTTACATTTTTATATAATACATTTATATAACACATTATATAATTTTATATAATACAAATATAAATACATTTTTTTAAACTTCTTATTAATGACATTTGAAATTAATTCAGTTTTTAAAATATTAAATCATTAATTAAATTAAATTTATTTTTAACTCATTAAATAGAGTTTTAGCAGTTTGTAATGACGACTGAAATCAATTGGCAGGGGCTCGAACGGTAAAATGCAAGAAATTCTGTATTTTTCACTTGAAGATGAAGAGTACGAGTTCATTTCTGGGAAAAATCAACAATATTTTGATAAATTATATATTTTAATTGTAATTATTTTTTAAAAGTAATTAAAATATAATTTTTCTTCGTTGACCCAAGTAGGAATTGTCTGTGATTTTTTTCTTGTTTAAATAAAAATTACTTTATAATGATTTCAATTTAATTGAACTAAACATTTATAATTTAAAATATAACCAATTTCAATGAAATTTAATTGACCCTGTTGTAATTTATATTTTATTGGTTTTTTGGTGGAGGATTATTTAAAAACTCTGGTTTTTTGCAGTTTACTTCTGCATCTACAACTCAGAAACAAGACTTTTTTTTAAAAAAAAAGGTCTTATAGAAGCGTGGAAACATTTAAATAAACAATGTTTTAAAATTATTCTAATTTAAATTAAATAATAATATGCAATTCTAATTATAATAGTTACTCATTATAATTTTTTATTTCATAGGAATGGAGAATTATTGTTTGGAATATACGATTACTTTTTTAATGCTAGGAATACATCCAAATGAAATTCCCAGACAAACTTATGAAGATGGTTTGCTTACAGAAGTTGAACAGAATTTAAAGAAGAATGAATAAAAATTTCACCATTAAGAAGCTGCTGAAGCTCCTATTTTCCGCTCACTTATACAAAATATCAAGCGATACTTCAAGCTATAAAGACACATTAAACCTTATATCTTTCTAAGATAAAAGTTTAATAAATGGTCGTTGAACTAAGTTGAAAATAGTCGAGACATTCTATTTCATTATGCAATAAAAGTACTTTTCTTAAAAGGAAGAACTTTTATTGCATATTGAAATTGCTTCCTTTTTAAAAAATTCTTAATTAGAACTTATGGATACCATTGGTACATTTAATATTAGCTAAAGAAAAATATTTTTTTGTCGTTTATTGGGTCTCTGAAATGACTATAAACAAAATCGAATAGGAAAACATTTATTCTTCAAATTTATGATTCTACGTGAAATCTAGGATTCTACGTAGAAAAACAGATTTTAGGCAAATTTTTATTATTATGTTAGAACATGATGTTATTTTGGGAATGAGATTTGGGGTGTCAACAAAAATCCATAGGTGGAAATAAAACCGTAGACGAAAAATTGAAATTTTATTATCTGCAGGAGCGTCCCAAAAATCAGCTTTTAATACCGCGTTGCCATTACATTTACAAAAGCTCTGATTAAAAGAAGTAAGTTAATAACTATCGGAAATAAAACCTAGAAAAATGCCATTTTGAGTACTTGATTATATGAAATGAAATAAATATGAAATGGGATTTTTTATTAAACAATAAATGCGAGACAAAGTGATTTTTGGATCGTTTGCAATACATAAATGACTCTTTCAGTTGACTCTTCAGTTTCAGTCTTTTAGTTACAGTTAAAATGAATAGAAAAATAATTTGACTTGCGCGAGCACGTGGTGCTTGACCGTTCAAGAAATTATATTCTAATATGATACATTGAAATATGCATAGCAGATTTTATTTTAATCTTTATTTGAATTGTAATCGATTGCCCAATTTTCTAACACAAAGTACAAAAATAGCAGCTGAAGTGTTGCCATTTCTGATGATTACAATAAGTTTTCTATTTTTATGATAAATAATTACATACCGAAATATAAATATAATTCGTTTAATAAAACACTAATTTCTGTAGGTGTTTAAAGCATACATGTTCAATTGTTCATGTGAACACACTTCATAATGTTTTTTACATACAGACTAGCTGAAAAAAGTTATTATTTTGAAATTATTTGAAATAAACAACAAGAAAAAACCCACAGTATATTAGATTTCATATAAGTACGATTCAAATACATTATTAGTAAGTTATATGAAATAATAATTTAATGAAAATAATAAATTGATTTAATAATTCATTTATTCGCTCATTTTGAAAATTCAGATAAGTATAACGTTCTATTTTGATAAAGGTATAATCCATTTCCAAGTAATAGATAACATATTTTTTCATTCCCTATTGCAATTAGATTTCATTGCATTGTTTTATTGTATAATCGGAGGCATTTTCTTCATAAAGTGAATAAAAATTAAATATTATGGGGCAATATTTGACCGTTTATTAAAACATTAATTAAAAATAATATTTTTAGAAAAAAAATGTGCTGTATTTCGAATTTTAAATAATTAACTCAGAAGAAACTTTTGAAAGATTTTGCTGAGCAAAAGAGAGATGAAAGAATTTAACCCTGGGAATTTTATTTTAAATTATATTACAAAGTGTTTCACAATTATCCTAGAAGAATGAAAAAAGACACTGACTCTTTGCTGTCATTTTTACTTTTTATATATAAAATATCCTAATGTTAGAACACCAATTTAGTTTAAAAATTGCTAAGCGTATCAGATATTTAAGAAATTACTGTTTTCTGATTAATAATAATAATTAACTATGAAAGTTCATCAGAGAATAGTATGAAGCAAAAGTTTTTATTGTATTTTTCGTTTGAATTTTCTATTAATGGGTAAATTTAAATAAACTAAAGAAATCTGTGCATTATTAATAAAATTGCATAATCAACCGTTTCCTAATTTGCTTTATAATCAGTCTATATAAATTGTACCTTGAAATAAAATATTAAAAAAAGTTGTTTTCTGTGTAGATAAAATTAACTTTTAATACTGGATTCCCAATCATGAGCTCCTTAAATTTGTGAAGCCCTTTTAATTTCATTTTTGTTTACATTATGTTTTTTTTAATTTAAATCTTATGCGGATACATAAAAAAATCATGTAAAATGCTTAATCTCCTCATCAGCAGAATTATAATGAGTTTAATGCAACCTTTGACATTATTAAAAGTGTGAACAATTTTAGTTAGATAAAAAGGGTTTATTTAATCGTAAACAGTCTTAATACATTCAAAAAATCTACTAGAAATCTAGGTAAATAAAAAAATTAATTCATATTTCTTAAGAAATAATCAAACCAAGCCAATTAAAACAGCCTTTTTGTTGTTTCAAAATGATATAAATATAGCTAAAATGTATTATATTTATCAACTGAAATTAAACCAAATTCTCCGAGAGTAAGAGAAATCAAAAAGGTACTTCAAATAAAAATTATTGTATATATTATCGTTTTAATTACGAGTATGTTCTCCATCCATTTAAAAAAATATATATATTATGTGAATTTTGAGAATACATCTTCAAAGAACCGTGAATATCTGTAAGAAAGATAGATATATTTATTTTCAAAGATATTACCAAAATAAGCAGTTCAAAATAGAATTCCTGTTCCTTTAAAACGGAATGTAACTAAGCTGCTAAAAAAACGAATTCTTCTTGAATGGGAGACATTAAAAGGTTATTTGAAATAAAAATTATCCCATTAATCATTTTTGAATTGAGAGTATGTTTCCCATTCGTTTTTAATAGTATTCAAGTGAATTATTGGAAAATATCCTGAAAGAACTATGAATTTCTATATGAAAAATGAAGCAACTTCTAGAGATATTACCAAATCAAATATCTTAAAATTATGTTTCTTTAAATCGGGACGCAATTTAGCAAAATTTCCTTAAATTCATTTGCTGAAAAATAGCGAATTTTTTCTCAATATATACTTTAAACGTAATAAATTAGAAAGGTTTAAGAAATTCGCCATATAAATCAATTTTGAATTTATGTGTGAATTTATTTGTTGAATTTCTATATGAAATTTCTGTGAATTTCTTTGTTGAATTTCTGTTTGAAATTTCTGCGAATTTCTTTGTTGAATTTCTGTGAACTTTTTTGGTTAATTTCTGTGTGAAATTTCTGCGAATTTCTTCGTTGAATTTCTGTGAGCTTCTTTGATTAATTTCTTAGTGAAATTTCATTTTTTTCATTTGAATTTTTATAGAAAGACAGATATACATCTAGAGATATTACCAAATGAAATTTTTTAAATTCTTTTTTCTTTAAATCGGGACGAAATTTAGCAAATTTTCACTAAACTTATTCGCTGATAATTAGCGATCTTTTTCTCAATATATACTTTAAATGTAATAAATTAGAAAGGTTTATAAAATTGGCCATATGTGTAACTTTTGAATTTTTATGTGAATATCTTTGTTGAGTTTCTGTGAATTTCTTTGTTGACTTTCTGTGTAAAATTTCTATGAATTTCTTTTTTGACTTTCTGTGTGAAATCTCTGTGAATTTCTTTGTTGAATTTCTGTGTGAAATATCTGTGAATTTTTTTGTTGGCTTTCTGTGTGAAATATTTGTAAATTTCTTTGCTGAATTTCTGTGAATTTCTTTGTTGAATTTCTATCTGCTCTTTTTTCACTGCTAATTTTTATGGAAAAGATAGAGATACTTCTAAAGATATTACCTAACCAAATTTCTTAAAATTATGTTTCTTTAAAACAGCACGAAATTTAGCAAAATTTCATTAAATTCATTCGCTGAAAATCAGAGAATTCTTTCTCAATATATACTTTTAATGTAATAAATTGGAAATATATTACAAAGTTGTCTTTTTGAATCATTTTTTAAATTTAAAATATATTTCCTACCAAGTGCTTTTAAGTATATACATATATGTACCGTTAGTAATTGTCCTTTGAGGACAGTGAATTTCCACGCCAACGATAAGACGGCTATTTATAAAGATATTACCAAACTAAGCTGCTATTTTAGTTTCCTATAAGTACTTTAACTCTGCCTCCCAGAAGTAAAAACATCAATTTTCCTCTTCGAGGTTAAAACCCTTCCAAGTTTAATCTCAGTTTATCCTGTCTAAAAGGCATTTATCCCCGTAAAGTTATTACACTCTGGAAGGCTATAACCCTGGCCTTGTCGAATCACTGCTCCGATATCCCTACACGTGGGAGGATAAGCCATCGATGATTAACGAAATTGCTAACTTTATACAAATTAACGCTCGCCACCCTTTCAAACAACTAGGAGGAATGTTAATATTTATGATCGAAATTTATGGCTCTGAGGATCCCATTTAATTAAAGTCGAGGGCCCGCTCGGAGACTTGTAATCTTCTCAACAGACATATCAAGATATTATGGAATGGAATAGAGACTGTTGTTAAGCAGGTGATGTAAAGCATCGTATTTCTGGAAGCGGTGGAATGGATATCGGGAGTAATCCACTGGTGTAATTCGAATTGGCACCGGTTATTGGATTAGCAAGAAACTGTAGTTGCATTTCCAATCCAACTTGGTTTGTCCAGTTAGCGTTGTGATGTATTGAATTTTGGATGTGTGCATCTAAATAATTAACGAAGTTTGGCTTAAATTAAGAGGAAATGGCTTTTCTTTTTTAAATTTCTTTGGATTTAAAATTCAGATACTCTTAATAATTAAGTAAAAAGCTTTGGTGCTTACGTATCATACCGTGCAACTCTAATGCCAAATTTGAAATCGTCACCCATGAGCTGCTAAACCGCTAATTATAGCAATCCGTCAATGGTGTAATTCAGGAGTGTCCAACGTTTTTGTTTCTCTGGACCTCATTGGAGGATATGATAGAGTTTTGGGTCACAAGTATAATACCATCATAGTTCGGAAGCAAAAATAAAAATAAATAAATAAATTAAAATTGTATATTTAAGTATTTCAAAATTTATCAGCATTTTTTTAATTTCAAAAACTAAACATAAGTCCACATCATAAAACTAATGCTATGTAGTTGTGAAACTAATTTGTAAATATCGAGATGATTGAAGTAGTTGAAATTCTTAGGCAATCCTCAAGGTGTTAACTTAGTTCTAATTTTACGCTTAGTATGCTTCATTCTCAAAAATAGTCGCTCACAGATGTAAGTACTTCCAAACAATGAGGACATAAATAATGCATGATCGTGTGGGACGGGATATTTATTTCTTGGTAGATAGGATTTATAAAAGTCAAGTTAAGAGACGCGATCAAATTTATCTTTAATTTGGATGCCAGATAGTAACTCTATGCCTCCCATTTGAAAAATTCCAGGACTAGATTTTCCAAGACTTTCCAGAACTAGATTTTCTAGACTTTTCTAAGACAAGATATTCTACGATGGCGTCACCACAAAACTAAACCAATTAGAATGGTTTATTTTGTTCTTATTCTTTTTAAAATATGTTCAAAATATGCCGTTGAAATAAAATGAAAAAAAGGAACCGGTTTTGTTGATTGGGCCGCATGCGGTTCTCGGTTTGGGCATCCCTAGTAATCCGTTGATTTTTATCGAAAAAATTAAATCCATCACCAATGAGTTACTAAATCGTTGGCGATCGTTGGCGAAGACGGTATAGTGCGAAAGTACCAAAACTTTTAACGTATTGTTGATTGTGTCTCGACAGAAATGTCTAGAAATAACTAATGATAGAAGAAAAGTATCATTTGCATTACTTATGTGTTAATTTGTACTCATGCAAATTCTTAAATGGTCTTTTTGAGGATTCTACTAGTATCATGTGAAGTGACTGTGATAGCCTAGTTGGCATGCAGTTGTATTAGCACCACTTGACTGCGAGTTCGAACCCGCCAGCTGAGGACTTTCCTTGTGTGCGTATGTGTGGTGGCTGGCGCATGTCAAATCTTTAGTGGTCACAAAATCTTACATGTCCTGAGCTATACAATAATACTTCTGAGAGCACAGGTTCAGATGTTCCTGTTTTAATATTTTCTCCGAAACAACAACAACATGATTTTAGAAATAAATAAATGAATAAAGAATAAAAAATATAAATAAATAAAATAAAACCTGTAGAGTAAAGTAGGTTTTCCCAGCTATTATTATATATGCCATAATAATTATATAAAAAGAGACAACGACTAAATATAAAATTAATAATATTGAAAAAATATAGAAAACAATAGCGCTATTTCGAAAACAGACAAAAAATTGATTGAATTTTAATTGTTTTCAAATCTTTCAAAGGGGAAAAAATTCTGAATATAGCGAGTCGTTTTACTTTCATACTGGACAATTATAGATCTAAATAATAGCATCATTCTAATATATTTGCTGTATTTTGCGATGCATTAATTATGCATAAGTATTCAGAACTAATAAGTATTTGTACAATTACAAAAAAAATGACATAAAATTATTATATAGGAAAAAAATTAATTAATTTCGAAAACTTAAACCTACGCTTAAGATAGAATTTAAATACTTTTCGAAATCTCCCCCAAAAAAGATCGAAAATATATTGTACCATTTTGTTTTTATATTACCAATTATTCATAAAGATTTTGACGCCACTCTAAAATGTTTGCGATATTTTATGTTAAATAAGTAAAAGTGAAATATCGACCCTTCTTGAAATTACTCCCATCGCTCAAGTAGCCAATACGTTCCGCCAAATTCAAATCGATCGATATGATTTATGAAGTCATAACACTTCGAGTCGACGCATGAAAGAGCAACTTTCTGGAAATTTATTGAATCCTCGGGTGTCTAATATAAATTTCAAAATCGTCTGGCACAATTACTTGTGTTTTCTGACACTTCGGCTTGACATATTCACATCCCTTTTTCATTGTTATTGCTTCTGTCCCCCCCCCTAAACTGAATGGAATAACAATTTGTTACCCGATATGAAGTTTGAAAATGCAAATGTTAATAATAATTCAATGTTGTAAGTGTTCGGGTGCTGAAAAAGAAATTTATTCACATCTTTCCTTAGAAGAAATGATTGTTCAGTGACTTTTCGAAATTAAATTGGGTGTTTTTTTTTCAGTTTCCATCACTTGCTAGATTTAATAATTTGTTCTAATATTCTAACATTCCATGACATGTTATTACTTAACAGAACGTACAACAGACATTGATTCAAAGGTAAAAGAAAGAACAGCAAATACTTGTCTGTCTAAAACAGAAAAAAAGCGAAACATAATGTCTTATGTATGAAATATAATCTTCTCTTTTAAAACTAGCCTTACTTTTGAGATCCTTTTTCTACGATTTCAGTTACATCAAACGAATTCATATTTATGATGATTGTTTTTTTTTAATCTTCGGAGTAATCATGAATCAATAATACGTGCTAATGATTTAGTATGCATTAGAGATCATTTAGTATAATCAATTCTAAACATTTAATTTTACATTAAAAGTCTCTGAATGATACAGAAATTAATTTGTTTGAGTGCCCTAGTAGCACACAGATATTGTACAATATTGATCAATATTCGCTATATTGTTTAATATTGTGGAATATTGTTTAATATCATTTAATATCGCACAATATTGTACAATATTATGCAGCAGGGTATGCTACCTGGGTAATCAAATGTCTTTTGAACTATAAAGGATGACCAGAAATTCTTTTTTAAAGTATACTTTTAATATACTAATAATAATTTTCATATTTATTTTAATAATTTTTTACTATATTATAGTTTTTTCTCTAATTTTCTTTCATTGTACAAATATTGCAACTAATGCCTAACACGTGATTTTTGCATTCGATCATAATCAAAATGGCACCGAAAAAATTCTAATTATTCTCTTTTGATTCAGGAATTCATATTAGACGTTACTTTCGAATTTGGATTAAGTATATAACAAAGTATTTTCAACACCAATTGAAGATACTGGTACACTCGAAATTAGGATCGCAGATATTATGTGTGGAGTGGCAGCAAAAATTTGGTTTGTTCGTTGTCAAAACTAGAAAATCACTATAACATTCTTTAACTATGACATTTTTTCACATTTAAATTTACCTATGAAAGTGATTTTATTAAAAAAATTATAAATGCATTTACGATACATTGCAATAAACAAATGTTAAATTATAATAATTTTTATGACATATTTTTGAATTTAGGAAATAATATTGAATCAAATTTATATTACTAAATTTAAACGTTTATGTATACCTCTCACCTGTTAAGCACAACTGATAAAGCATTTTTAGCGCATTACTAAAAAAAATGTCCCATTTTTCTGCATGCTAAGCAAGTTTAGATATGAAGATTTTAACATCATTATTTTAGAGGCTTTTACTTGATTTCAATTAGCCCTGGTGGGATATTTACGAATAAACTAGCTGTATTTTGTTGCAGCTGACATTAGTTGATATAAATAATGAGTTAGGCGATGACTCTATTCGTATTTGGTTTTACTTATCTACTACGTTCATCCTATTACTTCAAAAATGAAACATATATTGGTCAAAACGACTTAGAAGCGCACTGGTATTATTCAACATAGAAATCAGTCTTAATTGTAGCGAACTAGACTTAGTTGGAATTTCTAGGTAATTGGTCCACATTTGTGATACGCCAGGGGAAAAATAGAAATTTCATAATCATCTCTCTGCAAGGAGATATTTATTGCCAAATTGCGAGCATTTGTATATTGCTATTTCAAAACACACGTCATAATATAGAACCCATAAACTCCTTTATCTAACTATATACTCCTATATACTCCTCGCATATCTACTACGTTCATTCTACTGCTACAAAAGTGAAACATTTGTTGGTCAAAACGACCTAAAAGCAGACTGGTATTATTCAACATAGAAGTCTGTCTGAATTGTAGCTAACTAGACTAAATTTTAATTTCTAGGTAATTGACCCACATTTGTGATAGGCCCGGTGAAAAATAAAAATTGCATAACCATCTCCCTGCAAGGAGATATTAATTTCAAAATTACAAGCGTTTGTATGTTGCCATTTCAAAACACACGCCATAATGAAGAACCCATAAACTTCTTCATCTAACTAATGTTCCGACGTCTTGTAGTCCAATAGCCTATTATTTCACTAATAAGCTTACATAACATGTTTATTTTCGTTCAGACCTGAATAGCGTTACTTAATAAAGCTAAAACGTTATTCTTGAAACCTGTTTTATCAACGTTAGGTACAGAAACCTTATTATGACCTTTAATGTACATGCTCTTATCTTGTTTTCAAATTCTCTTATTTTCACGACTGAAATAGCAGATTTCTAGCAAATGCTTTCGGAGAGAAAAAAAAGGGCAAAGATGTAAAGAAATTGAATAAAGGCCATAAGGGAGATGTTCTAACAAAGTAATTCCTATTATCTTGATGTGCCCATCACATTTTACCCTTCAAATGTCATTTCATCTCATTCGAAGATGTACTTCTGTTGATGGTGTGTTGTATATAGCTCCATTTCAAATACTTCTTAGTGTATTATCGAGACTAAAATTCTGAAGTTGCTTGTCTTTATATATGTTTGTTGAACTTATTTTTGTTGAATTGTCTAAATTTTATGAATAAAATCTTTTTGCTTTTTAATTTAATTTAATTTTAAGCGTGAATAAATATTCTGAATTCTTTCAATTTTACAGTTTGTGAATACCAATTGAGATTAATCCTAAAGAATTTGAGAAAAAAAAACATCAATACATCTGAGATTAATATATTTTTCTATAATTATTCTTGAAATTTGAATTTTCTAAAAAAAATTATAAGCTGCATGAAAAAAATCTGAATTTTAAATAATTATTCAGGATTTAATTTTGAAATAATAGGTTAAATCGTTGGTTTTTCATTTCATGTTACGTTAATTTTATTAGAATGAAACAGAAAAACGAATAATAATCATGGATTTGTATTACAAATGCAATATAATCATTATGTTGTGTCTGTCTGTAATCTTTCATATGATGAATGTATGTGAGAGGTTGAAAACTTTCATTATTATCAGAAATAGGAACGTTTTTTTGGGCTTTCATGAAATAAAGTTTAGACAAAAATATTAAAATGAAATCTATTATGCATATTGCAATGTATCAAGCCAGAACATAATTTCTTCAACGGCCAGGCACCACGTGCTCGTGAAAATAAAATTATATTTTTATTCCTTTTAATTGTTTCATTGAATAAGTCGCTTTGCTATTGCAAACGATCCAAAAAACTTGGTCTCGCATTTATTATTAAATAAATATATACCACATTTCCGATTTATTTCATTTCGTATATTCACGCACTCAAAAAAATATTTCTCTAGGTTTTATTTACTGTAGTCATCAACTTATTTTTTTAAAAAATCAGAGCTTTTGTAAAGGTGATGGCAACGCGTTATTAAATGCTGATTTTTTGAGAAGCTCGGGCAGATAATAAAATTTCTATTTTCTGCCTACGGATTTTCTAATTTTTCGCCTACGGATTTTTGTTAAAGCGTCTTCCCAAAATAACATCATGTTCTGACATGATAATAAAAGTACAAAAAATGAATTTTAAAATTATTCATGTAGGACTGGGTGGGACAAAATGTCCATTTACTAATTTTAATTGGGTTAGTCTTGGGTTCTGATTAAAAATAACGTTTAAGGAAAAAGAATTAATTTATTTAGAGTAAACAAAATTAACAGGAAATTAACAATTCAGATAGAAAATGACAAGACAAGATACCTGACCATAGGAAAATTAACTATCATTGTAGCGTAAATGTTACGGAACACTCATCATTACCGGGAGCGAAGTACCCCTCCCTCTCATTTTCGAGCGAATGCCAAAGCTAGTTTTTTACTAAAACTTATGATCAAGTGACTTAGCAATTTTTGTTAATATAATACATGGCGCTATCTGTTGTTGTTGTTTATGGCACTTGTCATGGACAAGCCGCCAATCGATGCAGCAGCAGATGTAGGAATTGTTTATATTGTTTAATATCTTCAAAATTAGAACCGAATATCTTCAAAATTAGAACTATTGTTCACATTGTTGATCTTATTAAACAACCCAAAACCGATACATCGATTTACCTGCTTTCGTATTATTGTAAAATTGTCGAGACATTCATCTTTAGATTATTTGAATTCGATGCTCTGTAGTTAGCACTGATGTCTGAGAATAAATATAGATTTGTTAAAGGACTCTTCAGAGATCTAACGATTTTAACTCCCATCGCCGAAATTCAATTTGATGAGTGATATGAGTACACAAATCACCTAAAGATTTCTATTGTTCATGGAATGAAGTTGTCTCCTCACAATTATTCATAGTAGGTTAATCATAAGAAGATACTCAATGTTTAAAATATTTCCAATCAAAGGATGCTCAGTAGTTAGCACTGATGTCTGAGAATAAATATAGATATATTAAGGAACTCTCCAGAGATCAAGAAATTTTAGATTCAATGGAAAAAATTCAAAGAAATCGACAACTTTAGCAATATTCAACTAGTTATGATCATTTTCAAAGATTTAATTTCCACCCGATGAATATAGGTAGATCCCTGGGGCTTCGACGGCAGTAACCGTATGCGTTAACAGCCGGTTAACTTCTCTTGTTAGGTTGTTTCTCCGAAATTAATCGATGAACTATCCATCTACAACTGTTAAATAAGATGTAAACATTCTCAATCTTATTAACCTAGATGATAACACGTTGTTATTTTATCATATATCGGCTGTAAATAAAAATTTTGTCTTTAAACGCTGCCCTCTCATTTGATCAGACAGGATCAAGTCATTACAGCTTTATATTAATGTGTATGTATGTAATTTGTTTGTAATGTATATGTATATGTAATGTGTTTATGTAAAAGCGTTTACTTCTTTAAAGGGATTTATCTCCTTACATTTGGGGCCGGGATGACCTACTGGGGAGGTGAGCCTTTATGTTTCAGGTTCGAGACCTAATCCCCCCCCCCC
>JAOUZG010025578.1:6005488-6022690 GCA_026289955.1 Argiope argentata
TATATATATATATTCCTTTTTAATCTTGTACTTATAAAATTACATCTGATATTTAACTAACTTTACGATGTGTGAAAACGTTACTATGATTCATTACTTATTTCATCCATAAGTAATGAAATTTTTTAACCGACCAATAACTTGTACCGAAAAGACATGCAAACAGAAAGACAAGAAAGCTAGGATTATATGACCATTAAGCTCCGATTAACGTTTAACGTTTAAAGCCACCCAGTCAATCAATGATTTAAAATCAATTGCAAAATCTGTACCAGACAGACAAACAGACATAAAGAAAACAATTTAATAATAATTTATTAGAATAGTTTACTTCTTAAGAGAAAAAAATCAGTAAAATATTGCCTGCTTTTCCTTTTAGATTACTTTCACAAATCGAAGTATGATCATTGTTCTTCTTATTCGAAATCCTAAGTGAAATGATATTCGCTGAATTGTCAATGCATATATTTTTTTTCCATAGAAGAAACCCGGCAAAGCATTATTCCTGAAGATTTCAGAAATGCATTTGTTTCTCCCTGAAAAAAAAAGGGACTGACGTCACGGAATATGAGGTGCTTCGCTGGAAGGAGTAATGAAAGCCTCTCAGTGCACGTGCTTTGGAAAAGTAAAATGGTTCCGTCAATTTCAGAAATGTCCCTAGGAAATTGGTACGAATTGAAGACGAAGTCCCTACTTTCTTTCACCCAAGGGGAGGCCACATGACTGACACATTCCCAACAATATTATCGCTAGATCTTCTCATGAAATGGGAGACCGATCTATTCATGATTCGAAGACAGAAAACAGCAAGGTCTCTCTCCTGTTAAATAAGAATCGAAAAGGGAAAAAATAACTGTTTTCTCCTTTTGCCAGTGGAATAAAAACACCAAAATATTCCCTCCCTTTGGCGAAATCATTTCTTAGTTTCGAAACTAAGGTTGAAAATGATGATGTTGTTTCCTCCCATCGATGCCTCCTCCTCTTCCATGAAACATTACAGTTTCAAATACATTGTATGATTTTCGATTGAAAATGTTTCAATTTCGAATCTTCCGTTTTAAAGCGCTTCCTTTTTTTTGTGCGATGCATCTTCCGATTTATTTGTCGGGACAGCCATTTATGCATATGATTGGAATTGTTATTGAGTGAGAAAATAGAAAATGTTTGGTGATTTTTCATAACTGAGGCTTACATCGTTTTGCAGATTCGTGGATCTAAAGATGCTACAAGAAGCGTCTTTTATTAAACGAGAGGTGTATAAAATCAAAATATTATAAATTGAAGCATTCGATCATTGAAAGAAAATAACATTCATGATGTTATTGTTATATTTCCGAATCATGGTGAAAATGGGTTTTAACTTGTTATGGGAGCACTCCAATAATCCTTATAATGACATTATTGGATCACAATTTCAAGCAAATCTCTTGTTCAGAATTATCTCATTTACAATCACATCAATACACTCTGATATAAAATTGTTAAATCATTTGATTTTTCTAAGGTTCTTACTATTTCTCTTAATTTTTCTTCACATTATAGAAATGGGGAATCATTATTATCTTTAAAATTACACATTTTTGAAAGAAATATTTTTAACAATATTTATATCTTTTCATCATCAACATTTAATTGCATTTCTTTATAATTCAATGTAGATCTGGACAACTAAAAATACAGTTTAGGCATTTAATTCAATTTTATTGAATAGTATAATTTATTGCTAGGATATTTTTCAGGTAAAGAAAAAGACACGAATTATTTAGAAAATAAATGCAAGTATTAAATAAATTGTATATAATTTTTTATTAATAATCGTTGAAATTAAATATATTCTGAAAGACAGTGGATTAAATAAGATTTATTTCTAATAATTCTGTAATTACATTTCTTTGGATTTCAATGTTAATTTTGACAACTAAAAATGCAGTTAATTCATTTAATTCAATTTTATTATCGTAAAAGCTGTGGTAATTTTCAGGCGAAGAAAAAGACATGAATTATTTATGAAGAAAAAGCACTTATTAAGTAAATTTTACTTAAATAACTATTAATAATTTTTGAAATTAAATATATTTTGAAAGATAGCAAATTAAATAATATTTATATTTATGCATCATCATTATTTAATTGCGTTTCTTTGAACAACTAAATGTTGACAATTAAAAACACAGAGGCATTTAATTCAATTCTATCATTGCAAAAGTAAGGATAATTTTCAGACGAAGAAAAAAAACATGAATTATTTAGAAATACAAAGCAATTATTAAGTAAATTGTGTATAAATTTGCATTATCAATTTTTGAAATTAAATATAGTCAAAAAGATGGCGAATTAAATAATATTTATATTTATTCATCATCATTATTTAATGGCATTTCTTTTGACAGCTAAATTTTGACATTTAAAAATACTTAGGTATTTAATTCAATTCTATTATTGTAAAAGTAAGGATAATTTTCAGACGAAGAAAAAAAACATCAATTATTTAGAAAGACAAAGCAATTATTACGTAAATCTATTATAATAAAAATGGAGCTCGAAATGCGTTGCTAAGCGCAAAACTGGAGAACGGCTCGACCGATTCGGCTAATTTTTTGTTTAATAGTTTCGTTAAGACACGAGGATGGTTCTTATGGAGAGAAAAAATGAAAAAACTGCGAGGAAAATAGTTAAAACGACATTTTTCTTACTTTCCCGCCAAAAATCTTCATTTCCTTCCCCCACGCCAACTGAGTGAGATAGCAGGAAGTAATAAATTATGATTTGTTTAGAAAGAAATGCGCGAAGTCAGTTGGTTTTCATTCATAGATAACGGGATGTTTAAAAAAGAAAGAAAATAGTTGCTTTTATTATTAGTCTGTATGAATATTCAATCTATGTCTGCTCAAAATAAAGTCTGGGTAGGGAAGAAAAAAAAGAATGAAAAGAAGGGTGTGTGTCACCATTATTTCCTCTGTGAGCGGCATTTCCCAAGCTGTTTTTAAACTTTCGCGTCTCTTGAAAACCAATTGTGTCTTTATATGTTTAGTGTGTTTACATTTATGAAAATTAGAATCTCCTTATTCTATAAAAACGTAGAATTTTAGACCTTTCCCTCCACCATGTAAGTAAAATATCAATTCCGGGACAATCATTGCTCGGATAGAAAGAGATAGATGAGTAGTACTATGAACAGAACATCTGAAGAAAATAATACTATAAATGAATTATATGATTATCAAAATTTGTTTGGTTTAAAAATATTTTGTTGAAAAACCTGTTATGAGACACAGCTACATAAAACATATGAAAATTTTAGCAAGCATTAATACTGGCGAACCGACTGGTCGCCAAAGGCGGCTAGTTGTAAATAAATTTTTATTAACCTTGAAATTAAATATAGTAAAAAAGACAGTGAATGCAATAATATTTATATCTATTCATCATTATTATTTAATTGCATTTCTTTGGTTTTCAGTACACATTTTGACAGCTAAATTTACAGTAAAATCATTTAATTCTATTACTGTAAAAACCAGGATAATTTTCTGACCTAGAAAAAAGTATGAGCTTTTAGGAAAGCAATACTGTTAATAAACGATAAATGCATAAAATATGCATGACGTTTTGAGAGGTAGATATTAAAATTTACGATCGATATTTTTCAGCAAGCCATCTATAGTTGAAAATGACATAATTAAGATATAAATCACTTATAATTAGAATCTTTCTCCTGATAAGCCCGACAAATTCTGGTATTATTCATCTGTGTGCATTTGACCTTTAACCACTTAACTGTTTTGCCCGTACGCCGTACGTGCATCGATTTATCGAATTTTGATCATTGTAAACAAAGAATAAACCCTTCATAACAATTATAATTCAATAGTAGCTTTGAACACGTAGATAATTCAAGTATTCGATGGATTTCCATTTGAGTCAAAATAAGAAAATATTCCCAAAATAGAAGGTATCATCTGATTAGATAGTAAAGAAAAAAAACTTTTAAGTGGTCAATGACGTGGGAAAACCAAAAAATTAGATTCATCGCAAATTAAATGAAAACATTATACAAATTACATTGCTCGTTTATCCCCCAAACGAAAGAAAATTATTCATTTTAGAAACAAATGACAATGGTCTCAAAAAATCATTAAGAAAAACCTGAGAAAATTTATATGAAGTTATAAAATTGAACAACCATACTTCACATCAAATATCGGAATTCTTTCTATAAAGTTATATATTCTGTCTCAGTGGGATTAGAAGGGTATTATCTACCACCAGTTAACTATATTGAACCAAACTATTTATTCAGACAAACATAGTAAACTACTGCTCAATTTGGAATAAGTCATTTGCCAGATACGACCGAAATTGATCAATCGTAAAGGACTGATCAGTCCCTAGGCGAAAATCTGTTCGGATGTATATCTGGCTGCCTGGCTGAATTTGTTAGAGCTTCGTTGGGCAGTTTTATACCATTTGGCGTTATAGGATTTCCATCTATCCCATTTTTCGCCAAGTTCTCTAAAAGAAGAAAAATTAAACATTTGAGGCTCGTAAACAACACATTTAGCACTAAAAAATCTAAAAGAAATATTCCAAAAGATAGTGTATTCTTATTGAATAAAATATTTCGAGTATTATCTAAGGCATTTCATTACTAATTTGAAAGTGATATCACTGACTCTCGAACTCACCTGAAGACACGTGGATGATAAATATTGAATGATAGAACTACTGCAACAGCAACACTGGCCGAAACTGTGGTTGAGTTTTAAGGATCATCACCGGTCAGGGTGAAACCCTTCCCTAAGGCAGCATGATCCCCCATCGATGAAAGGTTTCAGACTCCCATCTTTCGTGTGCTTTGGCGAGAACCAACCGGAAGCTTCTCATTATCAAATACGAGATGACTCTCTCGGGGAAAATGCTAAGATACTTTTAACTCAATATATTTCAGGTAATATATTTTTAAAAAAATATCTAATTGCAAATAAATTTATCATCAATTGTTATTATTGTTTTGTATTACTAAATGTTCAAGACATTATTAAAGTGAAATTGCAGTTAAATAAAAAAAAACACTATCGAAAATTGAAATCTTAATATTTAAGTTCTTATAGCTGGAAATTAAAATTATTTAATTTCATTTTTGATTTAGTTCAATGTATTTGAAATATAAATTATTGCATTTATATTTTTTGCTGTTATAATTTAATTTAAATCAAATTTTTGATTTATTTGACTGTTTTACTTTTGGATAATATTGAAAGTAGTATTTCAAAAGAATAGCTCTTGTTGTGATATTACATTTTATTTTCTTTTCACTAATCCTCCAAAAATAAATAAATAAATTACGGTAAAGCTTTGCTAATCATTCAATTTTATTTAATATATTAGCAATTGCCAATTATATGATTTTATAGCTTAGTTTGCACATAAGTTTCTACCCAAAATATTATAATACAACTATAACATTGCTCATAAGTTTCTACCCAAAATATTATAAAATAACTATAGCATTGCACATAAGTTTTTACCCCAAAATATTATAACATAACTATAACATTGCTCATAAGTTTCTACCCAAAATATTGTAACATAACTATAACATTGCGCATAAGTTTCTACCCAGCTATATACATAAACATATTTTATTCAAATAATCTATTTCCACAATAAAGCAAGAGCAGGATAAAACAATAATAAAATACATTCATTAAAGTATTACGAAATATTATTTTGAATGAAGATAATTAAAAGATTTATTGTTGAATAAAATTTTAAAAAAATATTTAAAAAATAGAGATAAGTTGTACCATTCAAAATAGAAAAAAATCAATTGTACCATTGATAGTTTATTTTCAGCACAGAAAATTGTGTTGATATGATCTTAGCCACATTATTTGGTTAGATTTATGATTGCAGTAAAATCGTCGCCAAGCTCATGGAATCTCTCCAACTTCTAAATTCTTCACTAAGTAACTGCATTCATCATTAGTAATAAAAGGATGAAATTTTGATTAAAACATTCAATTTTTCTGGTTTCAATTTAACATTAAACTGATTGCCCCATACATATGGAATACATTATTGAATACGGTAACACATCTGTATCTAAAGATATCATAAGCAATCGAAGATTATGAGAGAAAATGTCCAATTACCCTATACATTTTATTTAAAAGTTCATCTTTCAATATTTCGAAAATTTTGAATATTTCGCAAATGATATTGAATTAAAAAAGGATTTCTTTATTAAAAAATCTAATTTTATTTGAAAAAAGATTAAATATTAATAAACTATGAGATAATCGTTATTTCAATCGTGAATAGTAGAATGTATTTTCTATTTACTGCAAATAAATATAAATTATTTCTTTGTAATAATTAATTTTCAATTCCTTTGTTAAGGAATAAATTCTATTCTTTATTTAAAATCAAAAGAATAAATTAATTTTTTTCTGAAGTTTTAAAAATTATTTTTATTATTGTTCTACTACGCTACTAATGATTATCTTTTTTTTAGTTAATGATTCAAATTTCAATAAAAATAGAAGAATAACATTATTTTATAATATTAAAAATGTTATGTATTTTTTTCTATAATGATTGTTTAAATTTTAATTCATCATATATTTTTTTAAAGATCATAAATCACTTTTGTTAAAATCATAAACAATTATCATTATAAAACATAAAAAAGTTTCTCCAATTTTATTGTTTAGTTTTTATTAATCTATCAATAAATTAAAAGTATTTATCATTACACATATTGTATCAGTTTAAAAAAATCTTTCAAATTTAATTGAAATCTTTATGATCCGTAATGAAGTATTCTTGACAGGTTATGAAAATTTAAACAACATTAAAAATAAAAAGCGCTATTTATTCAGTTTTTTAAACAATACCCTTAGTTTATTTAGAATTAATTAACTTAAAATTTATACAAATTCATTTTTTAAAATTTTTTCAAGAATGCTATTGTAAGAGATTAATGATTTAAACTATTGACTAGAGAAGAAGGATGCAAATGTTTTCGATCTTTTTTCAAATCATTAAAATTTGTCATTTTCGAATCATCAAAAAATAATAGTTTTTTTATCCTTTATATTATGCACATTAAGTAATTACAATGCATAAATAAAATTTGATGATAATTATCAATTAATATGAAATAATAAATAAGACAAATATTTTTTTAAGATTAATTAATATTACAAGGTGTCGCAAAAAATTCGGGCAAAGTTATTATATCATAGATTAGAAATTAATTCATTTCTTTTTTAATTTTTGTTCACCTTATTCTGTACTACCTCAATTATAACATATTTTATTATATATCTTTTAGTTTAATGAATTTTTTTTGGTTATTTTACAATGCCAAGCAAAAGATATCAGAGATCAAAGTTGGGAAACGAACAGTATGAGCTTCTTCGTTTGCTTAACCATTTGACATACGAATTTATTTAACTTCCTAATTAGATGACACATCCAATATTAAACATTTATTGTTATTTTAATTCCTATAACGAGTTTTAAGAGAATGAAAATTTTCTAAATGATTCTGGCATTTCAAATTACTGAATACTTTCACTTAATTGCAGGTTTAAAATTAATAATTCAGTAATTCGATGCACGTGTCAGAGACGTCATTGTATGTGAAGTGGTTAATATGCCTCGACAAACAGTGTATATTGAAATCTATCTTTTTAAATAACTTGGCAATAATGGTGCAGGAAGTGAACAAAGATGCATTGTGAACAGTTTCAATAACCAAAAGGTTAGCAAAAAAAAAGATTTCAATGAAATTGAAAGGTTTCCACGAGTAAGATCGCTTTTCAAATGGAAATGAGAGACCAAACAGCGCAATGAATGATAAGAAGAGATCTTGGACTCAATCCTTATAAGTTCCAAAATTTTCAGCTTTTCACTAAAGAAAACAAATTCCTGCGGTATCACAGATACCTAAATTCTTTGAAAGTTTAGAAAGTCAGCACAAAGAGAGATTCCTTTACACTAATGAGAAGTCTGTAACTCTCTAAAAGCTAATAAATCCTATATTTACAGAATCTAGTATGTAGCTATTCCAAGTATTTCAGCCATTGTTGAACATCGCAAAAATCTAAAATCGGTCATGGTCTATGTCGGAATTTGCACAAGCGGTAAAACATCTCTGGGTTTTGTGGATGAGGTGTTAAAATAAATCAAAAATTGTACCAATTTGACATTCTAGAAGCTTTTGCATTTTACTTAACACTTCGCCAATGTAACGTAGGAGTTTCAAAAGACTCAAAACCAGCTCACAATTCTAAAAACACAGAAAAGTGGTCCTAGGTGCATTTTCTATCATCTGGAGAATAAGCGCAATACTCGCCCGAATCTCAATCTCATGATTATAATGTATGGGTCATTTTAGAGTAAAGCGCTTACACTAGACGATTCAAATATTTGCATTTTCTAAATCTATGGTTTAGGTGGAATGGGATTTATTGAATTTATAAGACTTGTCGCCCATTGCAGAAAATTTTAATAAGCATTTGCGTCGCTGCATCACTGTAAAAGGTGGCCCCCTTGAAACAAATTTAATGAATATGTTATTAACAGTCTAATCTTACTTTTATTTGTTATATTTGCCGGCTTTCTGGCGTAGAGGTAGCGCGTCTTCCTCGTGTTCTGGGAGTCCCGGGTTCGAGCATGGCTGTTCTTCTGTGTGCTATCTGTGAGATGTGTGACTGTGCCCACCTGTAAAAAGGGGCTGTGCAAGTGAATGGGGTGAGTGGGTAGCAAAGTCATACTCTTGCAAATAGTTGGCGCTTCTTCAAAAACAAGAGACGCTCCTTTCGGCTTATATCTGCTACAGTATCAGTGGAGGGCTTGTCCAATATGGCAAGTGCCGTAAGTAACAACAACAATTTGTTGATTTATTTATTTTCAATCAAGTTATAATAAAAATTGTTTTTTTCTAGATTTTTTTTGTTGCAGCATGCATTTAAAGTGTTCATTAATATTTTTTTATCAATAATAAAAATACATTTCCGTGAAATTTATTATTTTAAGGAGTTTTAAATTGCGAAAGCGATAATGCAACTACAATTACTTAAGTCGTCGTTTGAATTTTTTACTAACATTTTCAACAGCAATCACAATTAAGGGTGCGTTAATTTAATAGAAAATATTACAGCACATTTCTGATTTTTTAAGTGATTGTTTTTATCCATTCTTAAAATTTATTTTCATGCAAATAGATTTTACAAATTTTATCTATTTACAAGAAATTTAAAAATATATTATCTGATTTCAAAAGATTTTGAACTCTGTCATGAAATGAAAAAAATCACAATAAATAGATACCATGTATTATTTTAAGCCGATATTTTTGTCTCAAAGATACAATGGTATAATTCCTGAATTGAAGAGCACAAGATAGGATCCGATCGAAGAAGTTATCTTATGTTTGAGCAGGAAAGAGGATTACGGGAGCTTACAGTATGCCTTGATCTTCAGTATAAATCATCGGAGATCTCTAACTTCAAGGTTATCTGGCTTTAGTCTAGTACAGGGGAGAGTGCCTTTATCTGATTCTGTTTTCTCTCCAGTATAATGTTATTAACTTTCTTTTTATCTGGACTTGGAGTTATGATAAACTATTGCTTCCGGCACTAAATAAGTTTTGCTAAAACACACGAAATATACACTAGAAAGAAAGAAAGAAAATTAATTTATTTGATAAGATAATTTAAAATGCAGCAATAATTTTAAACTTAAAAGGAAATAGATATTTCCAAAGACGTTATGTCTAGATATTATATTTTATAGCAGAACACCAAATAAGATTCGAAAAATATAGATTTAATATAAGCTTCGAAGACAGTGTTGCATTCTTAGGTTTTTATTGTAGATAGTTTTGTGGAAAAGGGGAACGGAATTTAATTTATTTGATAAGAAAATTTAATAGAATAACAATTATTTTCAGCTTAGAATCTACTTAGATGTTTCTATAGATGTTATGTCTAGACGTTATAATTTATAATTTGACATATAATAAGATTTTAAAAGGGGGGGGGGTATTTATATTAAAATTAGAGGACATTATGGTATAATTATTTCATTATTTATTTGTTTATTTAAAAAAACAAAGGATATAATTTATTTCAAAACCTATTAAAGATAATATTAGTTATGATTTTAGCGGGAATAAAAGTTTAATGTTTTGGCAGATTTTATGTCTAGACATTATAATTTATAATTTGATACAGAATAAGATTTTAAAAGAACATATTTATTATAAAACTGAAAGACAATAAGGTATAATTATTTCAATGCTTCTAGATTTTATTTTTTATTAAAAAGGACCAAAAGAATAATTTATTTGATGAAGAAAGTAACAATGACTATAGTTTTGAATTTAATGGAAATAAGAGATAAAATTTTCGATCGATTATATGTCCAGACATTATAATTTGTAACTTAATACATAATAAAATTGTTAAAGGAAATATTTATCATGAAACTGAAAGATAATATAATGTAATTAATTCAATGTTTATAGATTTTATTTTTATAACAAAAGCAAAGGAAATAATTTATTTAATAAAAAATAAAGATAACATTAGATTTGAAGTTAAAGGGAAGAAGAATTAAATGTTCCGATATTTAATTACTGAGTTTAACTATTACATTTTATTGTCTGCTAAAGATAAGATTTTAATACAAAAAATTACTATAAACTTAGAAGACAATATAGTATTTCTATTAATTTAAATGATTAAACAGATTAGTTTTGTAGACAGAGAAAATAAAACTAATTTATTTGATAATAACAATTTAATAGGTCAGAATTTATTTCTTAAGCTTAGAAAAATGTAGAGTACTATTAGATATTTAGTTTAGTCTGTTGATATTATATATAGTTTATAGTCGAATGTGATATTAAATAAAAATTTAAAGTGAAATATCTGTTGTTACTTACGTATTAGACCGTCTTCGCCCATGGTCGTCAATGGCTCAATAACTCATTGGCGACAGATTTAAATTTGGCGATAAAAGTCAACGGATTATTCCATTGCCGGATTGGCATAATTGGCGGTTTAGCAATACATTGGTAGTGACTTCAAATTTGGCGATAAACTGGGACGGTCTAATGCATAAGTACCAATCTCTTATAAAGTTGCTAAGTAATACGTCCTTATTTTTTATGCTAATGGAAACTATTTTTATAAAGAAGAGTATAAGAATTTCGTTTAAATATTTTTTAAATTTAATTATTTATTGTCGCTCTTTGAACTGTAAGGAAGAAATGTGTATTTCTTTCGATAAATTACACAAAAGTCCTTTTTTGGACATGGATACAGTTTTAAACGATTTTATTATTTTAAAAAGAAATAACAACCCTTATATTCATCAAATTTATTTTAGGTATTTAAATTTGTAAAGAAATCTTTACTTTCTTTTTTTCTTAAGCAGTTGCATCATTTTCTAAGTAAATTATTTCTTCATATATAAACTATAATGTAAATTTAGCTCTTATGAATGTGAGAGAAAATAGAGATATTTTATGTATAAACTACAACCAATAAGGGTATTTGATTAGATTTAAATTTTTGCAGTGTTTATAATCTGCACGAAATGAATTCTAAATTATTTAAATTGAAATGTGCACACATCTTTAAATCAATTTATAGCACTATTACTCTAATTTTTAATATATATATATCTATATCAAATTTATATTAAAATTTGTTCATTTCATTAATTACTTTTTAATTGACCTATATGTAGCGGTACTTAATTTTAATTTGACTTCAACTCATCTTAAGTTGAGAATATATATCAATAATTTTGATTATCTTAGTTTGAAAATTTATTTCAATCTTACTTATCTGTATCTCTCTGCAATGTTGATTCTAAATTTCTATATAAATTTAAAATAAACAAATTGTTTGTGAAATTATCTTTTATTTTAAACATTTTAGAATTAATTACTTACATTAAATAGAATAATTTTGATCTTTAACCTTAGACGCTAGCATTCACTAAATTCAAAAAATATATTAGATATTTTTTAATTAAAATTCTAGCTTGAAGATTTGCATTACCGATACCATGATAAAATAATATCATTAAAATTTCTAGTATAAATTTTAGATAGAAATTTTTTTTAAAGTTTTTCGAAGCCTAGAATTTTGATTGTGATTTTTTAATAGAATATTTTCATTGACAATCAATATGACATTGAACTAAGAATAATACAATAATACAATAGGCAAAACAGGGCTATGAAAACATCCAAAAATAAGAATCGTTAAGGGAAAGAATGCTACCAAGTCAACGGACTATAAAATATCTGCAATAGCCCCAAATACGGAAAAAGATAGAACTGGAATGGATTTACTTTTCATTTCCCTCAAAAATTATAATCATGTTTTAATCATTATGAAAGTACATTGAATATAAAAAGATATTAAGAAAAGTCACTTGTAGTGAATAAAATCTTAAGTTTCTTTCAAAATACTGTAAAGGAAATATATCTTCATTTTTTTTAAATTAGAAGTCAATTTAATCATTTTAAATATGACGATGAAAATAGAATACAATATTAAAAGGATTTATCACCTGAAAAATTTACAAGTTGTTCTGGAAGGTAGAAATAATGCATTTTCAAAAAAAAAAAGCATAAGGTTGTTAATGCAAAGAACGACTACTATAAGAAACATTTTCGTTAGTAACTAAGACAAAAACAAATTAATTAGTACAATACATGTTTCATGAATCAACAAAGGCTTAGCTATTGCGTGAATAGCAAATATAAAAGTCTTATAGACAATAGCATATACGTATATGTAGGACGAAAAATCAACAATAATTCTTTTGTGTACCTAAATTTTATATTCAAGAAACTCACTACCTGAGACAATATAAGGTTGATATTGTTTTTCAAGCGTATTTAAAACGTGCTGTTTTTAACTAGAATTCCATTAAATTTGTATTGCATAATTTATTTAAAAGGCTTTTCTTACTTTCTATACTTAAGCGTAATTCACTTCTCGATGCTAAAACTGACATGTCTATGTCTGCATGATCTACGTTAGAAAGTTTTAAACAATAATTTGTAATATCCTTTTCATACGTATTATGTTATAAAACTGTAAAGAAGAATTTTTAATGAACTACTAGAGCAGCAGTAATAACAGTTGTGTAGCTAAGTATAGAAAAAATTCAAGTAGTGCATGATTTTTATTCGAAATGGGCTAAAGTATAATTTTTTGGATTAGTTTAATATACTGATATTCTATTGCATTTAAAATTATTCCTTGTTTTTTCCAATTCTAATGCAATTGTTAAACGATTCCTCTTTCAAAAAAATGTATTAAGTATTTTTTTACTAGGGAAGCATTTTGTAGTATTTAAAAATTCTTATTCTTGTTATTATTTATATTTATCTAAAGTTAATCAAGTTATTAATATATATGTAGATCTTTGTTTTATTTATAAAGAATCATTAAAAATTAAGGACTTTTATGTAACTTAAAAGGTTGATAGTAAGATTTATTTTATTTTCTTGTTTATAGATTTGAAAATATTTATTTTCTTTATAGGTACATTTTTTGAAATTTAATTATTTCATAAAATCATAATTTCATTCTGTTTATGCTCAAATTTAATTTTTGTTTGCTTAATATTATTTTACTAAAAATAATTCTATTGTTAGAGTTATCTATTTAGTTCAATGTAAAAGTTTTTAATGTATAATTTCCGTTTATTTATGGATTGAAAATACGTATATTTTTTCTACATAAAAAAAGGTTAAAGGGAAGCTAAGAAAATGATTTTTTTAAAAGAAACTTTGACTCCATTATATGGTAAGAGATAATATACACAAGGAAAGTTTAATCCAAAAGTTCGTAGGTTACAACATGCATAATCATAAACAACAGTTTTTTTATACATGAGAACACGAAAATACAGTAACTATAAAACAGGGCCAGGTGTGCTCAGAGCAAGGATCCTTGGAGAACAACAGCACACAATCGATCATACATTAATAAAAACACTACTTTAATAACACAAAATATGGAGAATCTCCCAGAAAAGATAATTTGTTCAACTATCAACGTCTGCTCCCTCAACTCATTATTCGCTTGAGCTCAACTCGACTACTGATTCACTAATTTTTATTCTCCCTAAGCCTCAGCCTTTTGTATATTTTTGGCAGGCAAATAATGTAACAAAAATGAACTGTGTAAAAAATTATTGTGTATTAATATATATCTCAAAAATTCCAGCAATTTTGAGACCATTTAATTTCTTCGTCAAAGATAAAATTAATATCCACAATCCAAGACTATTCGATTACGTTAATCCGATAATCGAATAGTCTTGGATCGTTCTAAAACTAATCGATATCTATTCAATATCATTAGATTTATACACTCCAGCGTCCTAGCACAGAGATAGCGCGTCTTCCTCGTGATCTGGGCGTCCCGGGTTCGAGTTCCGGTGAGGGCGTGGTTGCTCGATGCACTATCTGTGAGTCATGTAAATGTGCACCCCCCCCCCCAAAAAAAGGGCCGTAAAAGCAAATGTGATGAGTGTGTAACTAAGTGATACTCTTGGCCCTAGTTGCTACTGCTTCAAAAACAAGAGATGCTTATTCGGCCGTCAACGCGCATCCTCCATGGCAAGTGCCATTAGTAACAACAACAACAACAGATCTATGAGTAAAACTATTTTTTTATCTGGGAAGAAATTTTACACATTCGGAATAATATAAAGACAATTCAAAAAAATATAATTTTTGCTAATCGCTTTACTTAGACAGATAGATAAATTACTCCATTACCACAATATTTCTATAGCCTTAATTTTTTCGTTTTACAGAATGCCCTTCATTATCAAGAATATATTACAATAGTGTTGCTTGACATTTCGTACAATGGCTTTGTATACTGTATAATGCAGTGTCATCCGTTTGAAAATAAACAGATCTAAGAGATTGCTTGTCGATATTGATAGAGTTTGAGAAACAGATATAGAGCTCATAATATTTCTTACGAGTATCAGTTATGCATTACCGTCCTAATAATACTTCTTAACAGCATAAATCCTGCATTAACGAGCTTATAACAATTCTTATCAGCATTAGTTCTGCATTACTGAGATCATAATACTTCTTAGCAGCATCAGTTCCGCGTTACCGACCTCATAATATTTGTTAACAGTATCGGTCCTGACGAGCTTATAATAATTCTTATCAGCATCAGTTCTGCATTACCGACCTGATAATACTTCTTAACACTATCAATCCTGCATTGTCGAGTTTATAATAATTCTTATCAGCATCAGTTCTGCATTGTCGAGTTTATAATAATTCTTATCAGCATCAGTTCTGCATTACCGAGCTCGTCATACTTCTTATCAGCATCAGTTCTGCATTACCGATCTGATAATACTTCTTAACACTATCAGTCCTGCATTGCCGAGCTTATAACAATTCTTATCAGCATCAGTTCTGCACAATTAATATTCATTCGTATCTGATGCAAAGCAACAACCAAGCCTATCTTTTACCACTTTTAAAGTAGGAATAATCATATTAAATCAGGAAACTGAATGCAAATGAGTGTAATAAATAGTAAAATATAACTAATTTTTTAACTGATATTTCTCATCTTATTGATGACAATCTTTATTTCGGGAAGAAAACATTGACATAGGTAAGATTTCCCATAAAAGATGCATAAGCGATTGAAAATATTTCAAAAATGCTTTTTAAAAGCAAAATGAAAAAAAAAAGGATTTCACTCGAAAAAGGTAAAAGTATTTCATGAGTCAAATTGAATAGTTCTTTTGTTTTTTTCAAACGAGTTTTTTTTTATACACATTCGAAACATGAGAAAGGGAAGCCAAATTATTCCAATTTATCATACCTCCAGATAAAAAGATCTAAAAGATTTTTCTCGAACTTTCCGTCTTCTGGAAAGGACAAAATTATCGGAAAAAATCGATATAAACGACAATTCCTTAATCCCGTCTCTACTGCAGAAGAGAAGCATTAGGAACGGAAAAAACTCTGTTTCTATCAATTCGTTAGGAGATGGGACTATATTTCGAAAGAAACAAAAGAAACAAGATAAAAAAGAAAAGAAAGGAAGGGGAGTGGGGAAAAAAATAAAACGACACCTCTTTTGGTAAAGAATTCCAGAAGATTGTAGCCTCAGTTCTTGCAAATCCGAGTAATCTGATAGAGATAAAAGTTTTCGTGCGAGAAGAGTAGTTGTTGGAATGCTGCAGTTGAAATGCACTGATGGCTCCCATTCTTTCCTTTCTTAGGTAGAACTGGGCAACTGGATTATTTTTCCCTTTCTTTTATTGGGGTTTTTGCTTGTTTTTAGGTTTGTTAATTTTTTAGCGCTTATAAAAAGCAACGTTTGCAACAACTCGTACCGAATTTTTATGCCTGAAAACCCAGCTAACAGTCTTACAATTGAGACAGTAGTAAAATGGGGTGGGGGAGATTAGAAATTAGATTCCTCTGACATAATTGTATGCCAGTTGTATTCTGAATTCTCCAAAGCTTGCTGTAAGGCGAAGATAGTTTACAGAATGTATAGTGGATTTCTAACTGATCATAGAGAGCTGTTACAATTCGATAAAGCTAATAATTTTTAGAGTATCAATTAATATCACGCATTTTTATAATATATCCTTTTAACCCTTCAATTTACTAATTTTTTTATTCCTTAGTGTTTTCATCCATACTGTACATTATGATATTCATTCATCCATTTTTGTAGTGCTCCAGACCTTCTTCTCTCTAATTTTTAACATTTACTGTTATATGTCTGTGTAATTTGTCTCTTGTATGTTTCTTTCTAACAATGTAACAGCAACTGTGTAATGTTTTTTAATAAGGTCCACCTACATCTATACCAAACCGGAAAGGGGCCATTTGAAGCCTAGAAAGGGAGGTGTGGTGTGGTGATAAGGTGTTAGGAATGTACAGTTGATGGAATCTAGCCATATCTAGAACATCTACGAATCTATTCAGAATACAAAGATTATATGAATATGAAAATTAAATAATTAACCAAGATAAACCGGGTAACAGTCATTCAGTTGAGACAATAAAAAAATGGGGGGGGGGGGCAGACTTAATTTTTTGCCAGTTGTATTCTGAATTCTCCAAAGCTTGCAGTAAGGTGAAGATGGTTT
>JAOUZG010025578.1:6030164-6047701 GCA_026289955.1 Argiope argentata
ATTATAGCTCATTTTAGGAAAAATGGAAGCACATAATATTTCAGATGCACTTGAATATTTTATTTCTATAAATAAATATGCAAGTAACGATATATTTGTGACGACTTATTTATTTATTATGGTTTATTTTAGAAAAAAAAATAAAAGCACACAATATTTTAGTTGTACTCAAATATTTTTTTTCTATAAATAAATGTAGAAGTGATGATATATTTATGAATATTTTTTTTATTTATTATAGTTGATTTTAGAAAAAAATATATAGAAGCATACTCTGTTCTAGATGTACTCGAATATTTTATTTCTATGAAAAAATATGTAAATGACGATATATTTCTGAATATTTATTTATTTATTATAGCTCATTTTAGAAAACACACACAATGTTTTAGATGTACTTGAATATTTTATTTATATGCAAATGGCGATATATTTTTGACGGTTTTTTTATTTATTATTAATAATTTTAGAAAAAAATAGAAGAATACAATGTTTTATATGTATTCTAATATTTTATTTATGTGAATAAATATGCAAAGGGCTACATATTTATGGAGACGCATTTATTTCTTAGAGTTCATCTTTTAAAAAAAGCGTGAGTAGCATAATGCTTATAAGATATACCGAATATTTTATTTCTAAGAATAAATATGCAAATGTCAATAAATTTATCATTAAAATTAACTTTTTAAAATTATTTTAATTTAATTTTATTTGTGTTGTTTTGAATTTATTTTAATTTATCATTCCGTAATTGGATGCATTTATTTTATTTGACTTGTTATATATTCATTAAGACGAGATTTTCTTTTTATTTGCGAATTTAATAAAATTATGGAATTTTATATTATTCTGGGCTTTATTTCATAGTTTTAATGTTTTCAAAACTTGATATCAGTTAATCGATACATTATATTTAAACTTCTATTCCAAATGCAACAAGACATCTAGTTGAGTGTTTGAAATAAAACTTAACTAAATTGTTTGTTAAAAACAATCGATAATGTGGTTTTTATAATGAATTATAATATGTTTTAAGGATTAGAAAGCAAACTGATAATAATAAATGTCATTGAATTGTATCATTTAACTATCATAATAAAAAAAATCAAAAAATGTTTTTAACAAAACTTTGAAAATCAAAGCAAAACGCACACACACACACACATCCTTTTTTATAAAATACTTGGAAATTGAGTGACTTAAATGCCGCGAAAGCATACATAGAAACTATAGTTAGATAATAAGGGCCGTCACAGGCCACGGTACAACCTTTCATACAATAATTAGTCGACCCCTTATCATTTACCTACTCTAACATTATAATACAGAATGCTTTTTAGATTGCAATCTTAAGTACCCGCGGGTAGTTTCAATACTAAATAACCACAGCTTAATTATTCATAACTACCTTACGAAGGTATGTGGATAATATCTAATTAATTGGATCATCCCGTCAGCATTGCTGAAAATTTGACTGGGTCCCAATCATCACCAGCCACGGTATTACCCTATCCGTAGGAAGCATGTCTCATAGCAGAAGTTAACTGACCTGTACCATTACACCCGGGTGGCAAGATTTAAACACCATGCCGGAAACTTCTCATTCTCGTATCTCAGGTGCATTCTAAAGCGGGTCAGTATTTGTTAAATTAAGTGAAACTTCAGTCCGTAGTTCTTATGAAGGGATTACCCCTTCGTTTCCCCAATATTGGATCTTGCTTTAAAAGCTGAAACAAACAAAACGTCTTATTTTCTGCATTAAAAGTGTTATATATAGCGGTGAATGCCACAGATACTTAGATTTTTATTTCACCTCTCATGGGAGTTTTGTACTTCGTAGAATTTTGTAAAAAAACTAGTATGTATTTTTGACGACTTTTTGCCTGTTGTTTGAAACTAAAGTTTGAAACAAAATATCAATTTAAATTATAATAATTAGTTATCAAAATTATATAAAATAACATTAAACCCTTCTCAAATAAAGATTAAATAACATGAATCCCTTATCAAATAAAGATTAAATAACATGAATCCCTTATCAAATAAAGAATAAATAACATTAATCTTTTATCAAATAAAGATTAAATAACATTAGCCCTTTATCAAATAAAGATTAAATAACATTACTTCCTTATCAAATAAAGATTAAATAACATTACTCCCTTATCAAATAAAGATTAAATAACATTAATCCCATATCAAATTCAATTTATTTAAGTCATTTTTTTAAGAATTAATGTATTTACATGTATGTCAATAAGAAAACCCCCCAAATATATCCTTTGAAATATTCATTAAACTTTTGGTAGGTAACTGCACATTAAATGTTGAAAAAGTATCAAATTTCCTTTAACCAAGGTTTTTTTTTTTGAGTTATAGAATTTACATGCATTGTAAGAGTACAGACCAACAATCGCTCAATCTTCTGAAGAATTTAATTTATAATTTCATATGGAAATTCATTTTTTAAAAGTTTGTGTTTAAAATTTAATTTTGACCATCAAATTTTAATTATTTTTAAAATATTATTTTCACTTATAGTTTGACCAACAGGCAGATTTCTTGTGAATTTATTTCATTCAAAAATTTTATAAAAATCTGCAAATTCGGTGCGAAGATTACGTATTGAATTTCTTCCATTCGGATTTTAAAAACATTCACGTTCAGAAACATAGGATTTCAATTAAGAATTCATCTTAGTTCATGAGTAGGCTTGAAATATAAAGATTTTTCAATATCTCTATGTCGAATTTTCGAACAATGATTTTTTTTGTGTTTTTATATGAGAAAATAAAAATTCTAGTACATAAGCTACCACAGACTTCTCGCCCAACCAGAATAAAGACATCATGGCATTTTAATTCCTGATGCCTTCCAGTGATGGATGGCATTCTGCGCCAAAGCACAGGGAGGATAATCCTTTCCCTCTTGCCTTTAAATCCTTTTCATATGCAAAATATATCGATTTTTCTTTTAAATTGATGCTTCAGAAGAGGACATTTTTTTTCCCGCCCGAGGTTGCGTTATTTTTTTCTGTGTTCTACATTTTTGCAATGTGATAGAATTGAATGTAATATTATGTCTGAAAAACAATCCGAGATGAAAGATAATACAATGGAATTTTTATTCAAATGTTGAAGTTTTCCTTTCGCGTAAATGGAGGATGAACAACGTGGATTTTGGTTTTCTTTGCGGCATTTTTCTTATGCTGAAAAAATGTCGCTTGCCGCATTAAGGTAAATGTAAACGTTTGGTTCATGTTACTTTTATGAGAGTGATGAGGACATTTCATTCGTCTGGATGAAAGGTGACGTCTGAAAGTAATTTATATTTAAAAATTAATAATACAGTCAAATAATAATAAGTAGTTAAAAAAATCACAAGTCTAGAGAAAATATGAAAATAAACTGATTGATAAATACTTGGAGAAATGAACTATAAGAAGAGTCAAATGCTTTGTTAGAATGAAAAACTGGTGTTTAGATAAATTTATGTCTTGATGAAGTTTGAATTTAACTTACTTTTGTTTTGTGTATTATCATGTGAGAATATGATCTTGTTTTCGTTGAGGGATTTGAATAATTGAAGGTCAATATCACATAGTCAATGCATAAAGCCTAAATGGCAATAATTATTAACATCTTTCAATGGCATATATTTCATTATTATTATGTATGCTTCTTTGAAATCATATGAGTTTTTAAAAGGCTGGCGAAAAACTATGACGTCATAGTTATTTATTCATCTCAAAATCGGCCGAGCTCCAAAACTTTGTTTGCCAGCTAGAAAAATTGAAAATGCAAGTTAAAAAAATTATCAATGTATATGTATACCTATATATAGTGAGAGGGATAGATACAGATAGAAAAGTATCTTAACTTTTTAATGGTGAGAAATTAAATATTACAAATTAAATTATATCTGCATATTATGAAGAATAGAATAAATACGTTTAAGAATGTAAGTTTCTATAACAATTTGGAATTGTTCCATTTCCTTAAAATCAAATTTACATACAAGATCTAATTATATACATATCCGTCCATGTAGAATTAAATATATATATATATATATAAGATAAATTGAATTTTCCTTAATGTCAAATCCTTAACTTTCCCTCTTCAGCTTATATATAAGTATTAAAGCTTTTTTAGAAAATATTAATTGTTTTAAATCCTAATATTCCACAATTTTTTGTCATTTTCTTTTCCGAATTGCTTCGCAAAATTGGGAAATAATTAAATTTGAAGTGAAATTCCAAGTAATTTATGCTTCAGATTTAATAAATAGGCAAAGCATAAAAATATTTGTTTTTAAATGCATTAACTTTTATAATTAGTATTTTCATTATATTAGACTAGAAAATTTATTTTCTTACAAGCCTCTCAAATCCATTAATTTACAGTTAAGTACGTAATTATAAATACATATATAATTATTTATAGAAGTGTGATTGCTTATTTAAAAGTAGTAAGACCGATCTATGAGTGTGGTTTACTTGTATTAATGCCCAGTTGTTATGCAACACTAGGGCTATTTTAGACTGACATCGTAACTGTTAATCAGTCAGGTCAAAGGACGAGGACGACATCTGAATCGGCATTTCCCTCTCCCCACCACGCCAGCTGGAGGACATTTGGCCTGACGTATTTAACGTTCTCTAGGCCCCTTTAAATGGCGGTTCTACAGTGGAATCTTGTATCGAACCTGAATCGCTATATGGATCACTCTCCAAAACCTTACCACCAGCCACCACGGCACTAACATGAAAATTGGAATAAACTTTACACTTACAATTTTGATTTTTGTTCTGATTAAAGACGCATTAGTGAGACTTAAGTCTTTAAATTCACCAATATCCTCATACTTCATGTCCCTGATTAACCGCCAACATAATATAAGGGACCAAAAAAGATTTTAAGCTTAATCATCCAAAATAATAGATAATTAATGTTAAATTATAATGTGAATTTATGAATGAAAATAGAAGACTAATTATAATACTGAATGTGTGTGTGTGTGTGTGTGTACAAAGTAAAACTACAAGTATATTTTGCAAAAAAATATTATCTAATACCTTTACCAGGTGAAAAAAATTACTTATTTTACAATAAATATATTATTATCTTCATTTATAGCAAAAAGTTATTTTTTATTTAATACATTTTCTAATTCAAGTATAATAAATTATACATTTTTAGCATACTACAAAATAATTTTAAAAGTGCAAAAAATTATTTATACATATCCTGTATTTTTACCACAATATTATTATTCCCAGTGTAAATGCTGCATAAATAATACATACTTCCTTTGTATCCAGGAACACCATTCCACGTTAAGCCCTAGTGAGTTTACTAAGAATAAAATAAGGCATCTTCATAAGTAAAACAAGAGATGTTGGTTTGTTGAAAGGATAAGCTGGAAAAGACAGAAAGGATTTCCTTTTATGGTAATATCACTTTTTCGTGGAAAGGACACTGGAGCTTTTACAAATAAATACAATAGAAGATAATAAGTCATATCAATAAACAAATACAATAGTAAAGATATGAAATTAAAATTAAATAAAATGGATAAAAAAACTGACTACTTTCTTCTGAAAAATATTTCAAAATCCTATTTCAACATAAATTATAAGCAATCATTTATTACAAAATTAATTTTTATAAATGTGAAATTAATAGAGTTAACGAAAAGTGTGACCAGGATAGTCTGGTTGATAGGGTGTTGGCTTCACATCCCTCGGGATGCGAGTTCGAACCCACCAGATGAAGATTTTCGATGTTTGGTGGTAGCTGGCGCACGTTAAACCTTTCGTAGTCACAAAGTCATCCGTGTTGAGGATAACTGAAGGTACTGGTTCAGAGGTGATAGTTTTTTTATTCGAGATCTAGATTACGATCTGTGGATGAATGAATGAATGCATGAATGAAGTCCATACCTTAAAAAGGGTCTGGGATGTGTGTGCGCTAGAAGTCAGATTTCTTCCCTTGGTGATGAGGGGTCCATACCCTCAGAAGTTACTGCACCCCTCCTTCCGTTGTAAAGAAGAGCACTAGAACAACAACAACTAAAAATGTGTAGTTACACAATATAATTATTTATTCTAATAATGTGCTGATTTAATTTCCGGCAATATAAGAGCAAAGCTGAAAGCCAATACTTACAAGTTTAGCCATGTTTAAGTTATTATGTAGTTGGTATTTGTAGATACTATAAACCTGCTTCTAAATTCAAACTAGTAAAATAAGAATTTCATCCAATATGATTTCATCATTGGAAACACATTGTAACTGTAATTATTAACTGAAAAGACATTGCGATTCCTGCCTAGGCTTTTTTCGGATAGCATAGACTATTTATAAATTTAAATTGTTTTAATAAGATTTAAAGATTAACTAATATAAATTAGTTACACTATACTATAATATATTATACAGAAAAATAAATAATAATTGATTTAGATAAAATAATTGACTGTATAAGTATAAAGTAATTAACCTAAGAGGGCAACATGAACTTTATTTCGGGTCTCGCAAGCCGTGTGGTTTCAAGTTAGGAACCCAATTCTACGAAAAACCCGTCGTGTAAAGAGGTCTGTGGGAAGTTTAATCCACCAGGATCAAGTGTATTCCCGCTGGTGTGGGGTGTAGACGAGTGCCAGCTCAAATGTCATCCTCGACATCTGATTGTGGTTCAAAATTGCGAAGTCCATTCCAAAAAAGCTCTAATGTTTCTTTACAATGGGATGTTAATGTAATTAAACTGAATTTTTTAAAAAAATACTTTATTTAACAAGGTCCCGATATACTATTTTTACATTGATAATAAATAAGAGAATTTGAGAACTCACTCACTCATACATTTATCTTTATGTTTGATCCTTAGAACATTCTTATGAAGTTACACATCATCATAATCAATTTCAAACTAAATGAATCTGCTCGCCAATTTCATCTATCACATAACACACTTGTTTCGTTTCAGTTAATTCCAAGGTTACAACATGCTACTCAATCATTTACATCCAATAACTATCAGCATTTTCAAGCTTATATTCTCATTCAGGTGCTTTGAGAACACATTTAATCCGTTCTTTAAAGGTATATTGATTGTATGTACAAGCGGATTCTGTATTAATGCATAAGAGATTGTAATGACCCAACTAGAGGGATATTGAAAAGTTTAATTACTTTTTACAACGCAGAAATTTAGTTTGGTATAGTGTAAATGCTTTTGCCCATTAAATATACTAGTTGGTTTAAGTGCTTAAACAACTTCGTTACGTTATTTAATGACTTGATAAGCTTTACAGTTAGGGCCATTCATTTATTTTCGATAAGTTGAAAGGATTGGGGTTCAGATAACAATAACTTGCAGAATGTTGTTGTAGGAAATTACTGAATTTATTCTTAAGTGTTTGATTTTAAAAATATTGTCTTTGTAATTAAAAATATAATGAAATTGTTTCTAAATCGTGAAGAATTTTGATTTGTCTAGTTGTTTCTTTGATGGTATTTCAAATACTGTTTTTTTTTATTTCGTATGCCATCAAATGCTTTTATTTCTTCTAAATAGAGTTGAATCTATGTCATTACATTATATACATGTCATATTCCTTATTATTTCCTTATATTATTCCTTATACTTGCTATAATCATGTCCTTGTTTCAATTTCTTATATATATATTTTTTAATTCTTACAATTAGCTCACACTCCCCCTATATATAAATATCTTGTTCAAATTTTCGATCATTAATAACATACTTTCTATTCATCCAATTAAGTTCAAATAATTTTTTAACACTTGTACTGGATGACACTTAATGTTAATACAGTTTTTTCAAATATTAAATCATTCATTTTCATTCATTAATTAAAAACTAACTTTCTCACCTTTGTGATAGTTCTTTATAGAAGTCGCATTGGTTAGGTCACGATTCACGTCCCTTGTGCTGTGAGTTTGAACCTGGTCGCAACGTTCTCCATGTCGGGAGTTATACCACGGTGAGTTCTGAGTCAAAGGTAATCATTATTCGGGTACTCGGGGGTCCATACTCTCAGAAGGTACTGCACCCCTGCATCCGTTGTAAAGAGGAACACGAGAACAGAAATTGTAATTATTTAATAAAAAGTAACTAAAGTAAAAATTTTCCTAATATCCAAAGAAAGAATTTATTTTAAAAAATTGTTTTTTTTTATATTACTTGTTTGATTTATCACTTGCAGTTATATCAATGACAGTTTAGAAGATATACTTTGAATACCGAAATTACTCGAATAAATAGTGTAACTTATGTTCGAAGTAATCCACAACGGTAGATCTGGAATTTATTTATAAAAATGGAATATTACAAAGAAAATAAAAGCGTTGGCAATAATTATCAATATTATAGAAAAGTTCTCTCTAACACTTATAAATGGACAATAGACAAGTCTTTGCCAAATTTCATAGGTTAAGGTATTCCAGACATTACGCCATTTAAAGCTTCTAAGAGGAGGCTGGGATAGCCTGGTTGGTAGAGCGTTGGAGTTGTACTCCTTAGGTTACGAGTTTGAAACTCACCGGTTAAAAGATTCCCCCAGTGTGTGGCGGCTGGCACTCGTTAAATCTGTTGTGGTCGGAAAGTCCTCCATATCGAGAGTAATACCACTAGGGTTACTGGGTCAGAGGTTATAGTTCTCTGCTCCCGATCTAAATTACAATCTGTGAATAAATTGCATGAATGAAGTCCGCCCCTAAATAGGGTTATGACGTGTTTGTAGCTAAGTCTTTACGCTTTGCCCTAGATGGCGCTACTTGTAAAAACAAAAAGCTGTATATATTAGGATTAAGATCTGCTGATCGTATCAGCCAGAGCTTGTCCATGGAATTTTGGAATTTTGGCTTTTGGAATTTTGGCTCTCCCAGAATCTTGTTCTGCACCAGGAATTCGTAATTTCATTCATGATCTGTTTAAAATACAAAATTAGAGAATGATTAAGATAATGCTGTCTTCTTAGATGGAGTCCTTTCGAGTCCCTTCAAGCAGGATAATTGCCCTATTCATTACGAAGGACAATAAAATGCCGAAATATGCACTGAAGCAATGTAGATACTCGTTTAATGTCTGAGAAACCATGCGAGTCGATGATTCCTCTGATGTAGGAGGCCATTAAATGCCAATGGTCCGAATTGTTGCCTGGAAATCAAAAAGCAAAGTATTTTATCTGATTTATAGTTCAATGACTACATTTGAGTACAATACAAATTATACTTTCAATCCAGCAGGAGAAAACCCTTACAAAATCATGAAAAAGAAAAATTAGGAGAGGGCTAGATTCTTGACTAGGATCGGCACATTCAAGCTAAGAATCGTGTAGAAGAATAGATTATATATTCTTTCTAAGATGATACTGCGAAACTCAATGTCATATTTTTGCAATTTTTACAAATTTGTAAATAAAAGATAGTTTTATATTTTACTTCAATAAGTAATGAAAATATTCTTATTAGAAACTTATTTTATATCATTTAAAAATTTCAGGTAATGTTCGTTTGGCAAGCAATTTTTCTTAGATTTTGAAATATTTATCAACCGCATATTTGAATGACACTAATTTAATTAATTTTCTTTTTTTTTTCATCAAATATTTATTGGCATGACTTTCTTATGTTACTAAAGTTTATTCTGTAAACAGTCATTGTAATTTCCTTGAGAAATTAGAAAGTGAATCTCATTCCCTCTTTAAAAAAACCGCATTTGCAAAAAAAAAAAAAAAAAAAAAAAAAAAAAAAAATATGGCAATATAATGTAATAAAACCTCATTGTTTAGGAATATTATTATATACAATAAAATGAAGAAGTGAAACATCTTAAAAATATCTTTAATCTCTATTATTTGGATGGCAAAAAAATCTTGGTGTTGAAATAATCATTGGCACTAATTTATGCAGATGAGATTTTTAAAAAAGTAGAGGAAAACAATATTACCGATGAACCAGTAGGTCGAAAAAGGCAGCTAATATCAGATAAAATATATTCATAAAAATTTCTATATTTCTTTTGAAATATAACATATGTTCAATTATTTTTAAATTTTTCCTGAGTACGAAAACGAACATATATTTATGAAAATAATATATGTTAAATTAACTTTCACATACTTTTATAAATGATAATTTTTTTCGAAAATATTTCAATTAAAATAATAAGAAAATATCAACTGCGAAAATTAAGCAGTAATTAATTATTTAAATGATACACATTATGATAACATTACATACCATAATTCACAGCTACTGGGTCATAGGATATGAATTTTTTTTTGAGAAGGGGGGTTAGTGTCATTTATTCTATTTTAATAATTTATCTTTTAATACCTTCAATATTTAGGTTTATATGTATCGAAATTTTATAATTTATTTAAAATCGCAATAAATCTTTCACTGAAAAGGGCAGCAAAAAAACTTTTCTTTTCTATTCTATGAATTAAAATATCTGGTAATAAATTGTTGGGATTTCAATTATAAATTTGGCTTGAAACTGTGATTGTAACTGCATGGACAGGAATATAGAATCACTGCGAGATAATGTGTACAAGTGTGTTTGAATGGTAATTAATATATGCTACATAGTAATGCATCCTGAGGTAGATTCAAATTGCCACATAACGCAGCTGTCATGGCAATTGAATGTGAGCTACATTATTATGATATCATCATTAAATGTTTGAGCTTTTTGATAAATTTAATAAATGATTAAAAAATTTTTAGCTTAATAGAGACAATTATAATAATTATATCCAAAATGTAGATATTTAAAAATTATTATAAAAGTGAATGTTAATTTTCTCCAGCATTCAATTATTTTTAAAGATGTAGACATTTTAAAAATGGGTATTTTGATTTTTCATATAAAAGCGAATGATTTCAAACTTTTTAATGTGGAATGACCATTTAGTTTATTTTGAACTACAGACACATACCTTTAATGAAATTGTTATATGAATTTAATGAATGAAAGTAATAAATTTCACAGAAATTTATTGGCTTTTCAGAAAACTCTTTCTAAATTGCATTTTAAATTGTATTGTATATATTTACAATATTTTAATAATTCAAGTTTAGTATTCCATGAAAATAATAAATTGTATTTCTTATTCTGCCTGACATAAAAATACTGAATTCTATATTTGTAGTTATAACATTGTATAAAGCCTATTAATTTTTTCAATCAATAAATCTACAATAAGAAGATATGCAATAAAATTACACTCCTTATTCTACTTCACATAAAAATAAAGAACACCATATTTGTATTTATACCATGGTATAAAGTCTGTTGATTTTACCAATCAGTAAATCTACAATAAGAAAATATACAAAAAAAAAGTATTCTTCTTATTCTACCTAACATAAAAATACAGAATCCTATATTTATATTGATGCCATGACATAAAGTCTATTGATTTTACCAATCAATAAATCTTAAATAAGAAGATATACAATAGAAAGTATACTTCTTTTTCTACCTAGCATATAAATAATTAACCCTATATTTATATTGATACCATGGTATAAAGTCTATTGATTTTACCAATCAATAAATCTACAATAAGAAGATATACAATAAAAATTAAACATTATTCTACCTTACACAAAAATACAGAATTCTATATTTACAGTTATGTTATGGTAGAAAGTCTATTAATTTATAAAATCAATAAATCTACAATAAGAGAGTATGGGATAAATATTATGTCTTATTTTACCTAAATATACAGAATTCTATATTTAAAGTTATACAATGGTATAAAGTCTATTAATTTATTCAATCTATAAATCTACATTAATGAGATATATACAAAAAAATTAAATTCTTATTCTGCCTAACATAAAAATACAGAATCTGTATTTGAATTTAATATTGTGGTATAGAATCCATTAATTTATTCAATCAGTAAATCTATTATTATTAAATAGTTTCCATAACTCTGCAGGGAAAATACATATGTTTTAAAATTTAACATTAAATCATTTATATTGCCTAAACATAATTTAGAATGATATATGCATTCTTATATACTTCATTGGTTAACGAAATTTTAATTTTTTTACTTACTTAATCACAAATAAATGAAAAAGAATATCCATTCTTTCATTAAAAATAAACAAAAAAAATATAGTCCTAAACTTCAGTTAGGTCTTATGTGCATAAATATAATTCATTGTTAGTTCACGAAAATAACTTTAAACATATAATAAAAATAAGTGTTGAAGTCTCATATAGTTGTTGAATATAACCTACATTTGTTTTATTTGTTGTATTTATGAACTTTTCGTGTGAAGTCAGACCTTAGAACCTCAAATTTATTTTAAATACAATTTTTCTATTATGTTTAATTTATATTTTATTAGAATTATTTTTGGAAATACAATAAACTTAAAACCTTATTCTTTGTGCTGATAGAGCAAGTAAAATGAATAAAAAATTCAATATAAATGAGATTTTTCTACTTTAAAAATACAATGAAATAAAATTATCACGTAAAATATTTGAAGAAAAATGTTTGAATTTCTTTAAAATTATAAAAGATATTGGAAATTGTGAAAGCACCTTTTTTTAATTATCAAAATACAAATTTTACTGCTCAGGAGTTACGTTTCTATCGTAAATGAAAATATTTTAACTTTTAAAACTCAATAAAAAATTTTAAAGCTTTTGAATACTTTAAAATTTTAATTTACATTTTAATAATAAATAAATTTGAATTTTAAAAATCATTACGAGCTATACATTTTCACAATTCAAAAAACATTTGTACTAGCACCAAAAGCGCACTGAACTTTCTTTATTATAAAAATAATTCAATTATGGATAATTTACAGGTAAATAATCTAATAGAAATGACTTATGTTTAATAAAACTAAACGAGGTACTTTGTAAATAAAAAATATCAAAGTTTACCTTTATTTTCACACATTCAAGATAAAAATAATTAAGTACACAATTATGTAATAGTTATAGTAAATCGATAAGAAGTAATGCGTATCTCGGAAGAAGAAAAATTACTTTTGGGGAAAGAGAGCAGGTGAAAGTTTTGTAAGTATTTCCAAGAAAAACAAATTTTTTTTCTTCCTTGTTGTCTCAGAAATCTCTATCTTTAATTTTTATTAGCATAGCTTTATCTACTCTTTACTAACCTCAATCAGATTATTTTAGAGGAATAATTCTTTTAACTTATACTCAAAATAATCGAATGAAAATTCATTTTTAATAATTCGTCTATCATATCCTTATTACTCCATAATTTTTTATAACTACCAGAATAAATATATATATATACTAATTTTTCTAAGTAAAAGTAATTAAAAAATATATTATATAAAAGTGTTTTAAGTTTAAAGATGGTTTTTACATTTCTATTATATTTCTTTTTATTGTAAAATATTTAAATTAGAATTGAATTTTTATAATTTCGTTTTAAATATTTATTCTAATTTTTGATGGTTTAAGATACTGAAAAATTTCTTCATAGTTAAAATTTTAAAGTAAATTATCTCCCATGTTCAAATATTTATATAAATCATTTGCTTTTTAAATTTTAATTTTAGAAACAAGAGAATAATAAGTATTTGAAATCAGAACTGATGCCTGGGTTATTGTAATCTCCATCCTTTAATCGAAACTAATTTTTATGCAATTCCAGTTTCCTGTTATCATGCCAGAACCTGATGTTGGTTTAGGGATGATGTTTTTGGTGTCAAGAAAAATCTGTAGGCGAAAAATAAAAATTTATTATCTGCACGAGTATCTCAAAAAAATCAGCTTTTAATAACACGTTGCCATTGTATTTACAAAATGTCTGATTAAAAAAATTAGTTGATTGCTACAGCAAATAAAACCTAGAAAAATGTCATTTTTAGACACGTGATTATATGAATCGAAATATATAGGAAATGTGATATTGTTTAATGGGCCTAGTCAATTTTAACTTATTTACTTTCTTAAATATTAAAAGAAGAATTGATTTCTATTGATTCATTGCTGCGCAGTGCCCACATTTGTACAAATATTTTTGTTATAATGACAGAATATGATATTTTTGGGATGAAGTTTTCGGTGTCAACAAAAACCCGTAGGAAAAAAAAAAATATTATCTGCACAAGCCTCTCTCTCTCAAAAAAAAATAGCTTTTAATAACGGGTTACCATTGCATTTGCAAAAACTCCGATTTAAAAAATAAGTTAACGACTACTGTAAATAAAACCGAGAGAACTGTAATTTTGAGCCCTTGATTATACGAAGTGAAATAAATAGGAAATGGGATATTTTTTTAAAACAATCGATGAGAGGCAAAGTTTTTTTGGGATCGTTTGCAGTACTAAAGTGACACATTCAATGAAACCATTAAAACGAATAAATATATAATTTAACTTGCAGGAGCACGTGGTGCTTGGCCGTTCAAGAAAGTATGTTCTGACATGATACATTGAAATATGCACAGTAGGTTTCATTTTAATCGTTATGCTATATTTATTTTTATTCTAAAAAATTTAAACTAACACTGAATTTTTTTTATTTCAATCTGTATATTTGTGATAAATGCCACATAGTTCATACGGAGTTTTATTATGATTTTTAATGGTTTAAAATACTGAATAATTTATTTATGACCAAAATTTTAATACAAATTATTTGTTTTAAATTTTAGCTTTAGAAACAATAGAAGATGAATAATGTGAAAGCAGAACCGATGACTGGGTTATTGCAATCTCCGTCCAACAATCATTAATTTTTATGAAATTGAATTTTCCTGTTTTCTTTTTTTCACATCATTTCTATATTAATATTTTTTGTAATGTAAAATGGAATTCAAATTATGAGATAATTCCTATCGAAATTGAAGTTATTGATAAAATTCATTTTCTCTTAAATTAATCTCCATCCACCAGTTGTAACTAATTTTTATGGAATTTTATTTCCTTGTATTCTGTTTTTTACATCGTTTCTATCTTAACAGCTTTTCTAATGTAAAAAGAAATTCTAATTATGAGATTTCTGTAGAACCTAAAGCTATTCATAAAGTTCATTTTCATTTAGTGTAATCTCCTTCCTTTAATCATAACTAGTTTTAATGCAATTTTATTTTCTTGTTTTCTTTTTATTTCACATCATTTCTACTTAAAAGTTTTTGGGATGCAAAAAGAAATTCGAATTATGATATTTCTGTAGAACCTAAAGTTATTCATAAAGCTCCTTATTTTTTAGTGTAATCTCCATCCTTTAATCGTAACTAGTTTTTATGAAATTTTATTTCCTTGTGTTCTTTATTTACATCCTTTCTATCTTAACAGCTTTTCTAATGTAAAAAGAAATTCAAACTATGAGATTTCTGTAGAACCTAAAGCTATTCATAAAGTTCATTTTCATTTAGTGAAACCTCCATCCTTTAATCGCAACTAGTTTTTATGCAATTTTCTTTTCGTATTTTCTTTTTATTTCACATCATTTCTACTTAATAGTTTTTGTGATGTAAAAAGAAATTTGAATTATGAGATAATTTCTATCTACCCTAAAAGTTACAGATAAAATTCATTTTCTCTTAGCGACACATCGGTCTACAGTCCATCCAGACAGTACAAGAACTTTATTAAAACTTTTTCAGCAGATAGAAGAGTTCTGAAAAAAAAAGTACTCTCTTCTTACGAAACTGAATGTAATTCTTGATATTGACCAAACCTTGAGGCAAACCTGAACTGAAAAGAAATGCATCAACTAAGAACGGCACCGTACCACACCTATCTTATTCAACTGAGAGACTAAGATGAAACATACTTTGGAAAGAGGATCCGAATCTCAGAGGCCGCTAGAAATAAATATAATTTCTTTTCATAACTTCGAAAAAGTTTTTTCTGTGAAGTTGAACAGATCAAATCTTTTTTTTTGAGAAGTTTTGAATTTAATATTTCAGGTGAAAAACGCAGAGTAAGAATTTTTTCCCCACGAAACGTTTATTTTGAAAACGAGATTCTTCGCTATTGTTGTTGTTGCTGTTGGAAGACCCATTATTTGGTTGAATTAGATTATGAAATAAACAATAGTAGAAATCTAGACAAAGCGATTATTTTTGCGAAATAAAAGTATTCTTTTTTTTATTTAAGGGGAGAATTAGCGAAAATATTCATATATGGGTACTTCATAATTTGACTCTTTAATATCTAATTGATGTTACCATAATATTATTTTGAAATATTCTATAAAAATTTTCCTTTATTAGATAATGAAATTGCTCATGAAAAAATAACGAGTTTCAATAAATTTTTGACGAAAATAAAAATTAATTTAGTAAATAATTTTAATTTTCATTAACTACTGTGTAATGAACCTTCATTCATAGGCCTATTGAGTCTGACTCACGTTAAATCAGTCGTGGTCACAAAGTCCTCCATATTGAGAGTAATACCATTGGGGGTACTGGATCATAGGTGATCGTTATCTGTTTTAAATCTAAATTATGGTTTGTGAAAGACTAAATGAAAGACATTAATGAAGTCCGTCCCGTAAAGACGTTTTGTGACGTCTGTGAGATCAAAGTCAGACTTCTGCCGTAGGATGATCAGGGGTCAATACTCTCAGAAGCTACTGCACCCCTCCTTCCATTGTAAAGTGAAACACGAGAACAACAACAGCAACTTTATTGAGAATAAAAATAATTTTCTTGAGTATGAACTTTGATTGCATACTGATCATTAAACAGAATAAAGTAAACTAAACAATATACATTGACGCTATTCTTCTTAAGAAAAATTGAAGAAGAATTTAATACATATTCATACATTTTTTAATTGTAAAAAAGTCAAATTCCCTTTAATTTCTAAAAGGATGGGTTTTTTTCTTTCAATGAGATGTTTATGGGACTTTATTACTTGCAATTTTTGTTTTATTCTTTATTATTTTATTTGTATTTATTATTCTTAGTATTGTATTTATTTGTATTAGTATTATTTATATAGTATTGTATTTATTTGTATGCATTTTTTATATTTTATTTGCCTTGGTATTCTTAGTATAGTGCTGAAAATAGATAGCGCACTTAAGCTTTTTATTGCAACCGCTTCAAGCAGAGTGCTGATGTGAAACTGGTTAAAGCAAGCACCGCTCGCTCTTTGTTAGTGGCAAAAAGGAATTATTCTAGCGCTCTTTGTTTCCTATATTTAATTTTTAAATCAGTATTCTGTTTACCTTGTATATATTATATGCGTTCATCTTCCATGTTTGGTTATATATGTGTGTGTGTAAAAATAAATAAGAAAAAGGCAAAAAAAGCATCTTTCGTTGGATTATACATACATATCCTGCTACATAAGATAATAAAATATTTTATAGAAGGAATCTGATTTAACAAAATTCTCACTTTATTTTTTAAAAGAAAGAATCTTTAATTCATTAATAATTTGCAGTAGTATAACTAATTAATTAATGCACCTACTTAGATAAGATTAGAAAGAAAAAAAAGAATTTATATATGTATATATGATTTTATT
>JAOUZG010025578.1:6068115-6089162 GCA_026289955.1 Argiope argentata
ATATACATATGATATTGTAAAAAAATTTGTAACGTGAATAGCTAAGTCGCACCCTTGGCCCTAGATGGAGCTAAGTGTGAAACAAAGAGACGCGTTTCTTAGGCTTAAAATCTGCTGATCGTATCAGTGGGCTCTTACCCACTTCAAGTGCTATTAGTCACAACAACACAGATGATATTTTAAACTTTAATTTCAACTGTAATTTACTCCATAGTAACATCATTCTAAAATTTTCTATGATTTCCTGATCCATTCCAGTTTTCTTATTTAATAAATCAAATGAAGTATTATAAAGATAACCGATGACTCCATGCGCCGAATGGATGGATAATAAATCACGGGTGTAAATATTCTTTTAGAGGATTCCTGCGTTTCTCTTTTCAAAAGGTCAACATAAGATCAATTAGTATAAAAATTCCTCTCGGAAAATCTACAGGCATGTGTTTATGAGAATATCATAATATATGACTAGAGATAAATGTCAATTCGTAAAAAAATTAATATCGGAAAATCTATAGGTGTGTGATTTATGAGAATATCGTAGTGTATAAGAAAAGGGATAACTGTTTCGTACCTTATTAAAACTTTTTATGGTCTTTGCCTTTCAGTGTGTTTGTATCCGCACTGCTTGAAAATAATGCTTACCTCGTAAAAGGTAAAAATCATTGTAATAATGATTCTTTGCATAATATTGATAGAAAAAATATTCTGTTTTCTTTCTTGTCTTACCAAACGGAGGAAAAACTGAAGTACCTCTATAAATAGGTTTTAATCATCTTTAGTATTATTATTAAATCCTAAATGAAAAAAAAATGAAATCTAATTTCTACTTGATTTTAAAATTAATTAAAGGTTTTAATTTAATGAATAAAATCCTTAATTATTTGTATTTTAATAAATAAATAGACAGATAATTAATAAATAATTATAAATGAATACTTAAAAAGCTTTTTCAACTACATCATTATGCCATTATTTTAGGACAGAATTGTCAATGAAATGTCAAGTTCATCCGAGAAGGCATTAAAATAAGATCTCCATATCAATCTTTAAGATATAGATATTAAGGTGAAATTATATTTGCCACAGGAATATTTTTATATTTTAATAAAGAAAAAGTAAATATTTTTCTTTATTTCATATGCACTACATTTGATAGTCCAACAGGAAAAAACAAAACTTTTTCCTCCTATTTTTGCAAATACATTCGATGCAAGGAAATGAATGAGCCTTTGGGTTGTGAGCTATTATTAATAATTAATTAATAATCTTTTAGATTATTGTATTTATAATTTATTTTAATTAATGAAATTTGAAATTTTTAACTATTTAATTCAACTATTAATTCAATCTAGTCTTCAGTGTCTACATTCATTATTTCATAATTACTCTGATGTTTGTTTATAAATGACATAGGATCATTATTTAGCATGATTATATTTAATAACACTGATTAAACATACATTTATTAGCATTACTATGATTTATTTTAATTAATTAAATTTTTAATTTTTAAATAGTTAAAACAATTATTAATTCAATCTGGTCTTCAATTTCTATCAACATTATTTCATAATTACATTGGTGTATATAAATGATATTGATGGTTTATAAATAATACGATTCCATCATTTAGAATCATTATATTCAGTAGCACTACTCATCAAAATGAATTAATGCTTTTTCCAAGAACCAGTAAGGCTTATATCGACAAACGCCAAGAAAATATCAAAAAAAAAAATTGATTTGAAGTTCCAAAATATTCATCGATACACTCCTTTATAATGTTCATTCTTAGTTTCGTAAAATCATTCAAACAAAAGCAAAAGAAGAACACTACTATTTAATTTTTCATGAAGAAAACTAACAATTTTTATTTATCTTTTTCTTCCCCGAATTATCTCTTTTTACACACATACACTTATTGACATCTCGTCATCGTAGACCCAGCATCAGAGGTATCAGATCTCTACCTCATAATTAATTGATTTCTGCAGGTAGTTCTCAAACTTTGAAGGCTGTCCCCATCAACAACAGATCATTAATTATATGCAATAAGGAGCTTAAAAGTATTCCTCGCAGTTTGAAAAGGAAGTAATTAAAGGGTAAAAAAGCGATTACCTACAGCAAATGGGGGTGTAGGTAATCCTTGGCAAGAATAGCAAGGAGCCATGCATAAACCTTTATAGAAATACGCGAGCAATCGATCTCTTTACAGAAGAATCAGGGGTGTGGCCACTTGTTTTTGTGAATCCACATTACGGGGAATGTTTTCACACCCTTGAGATGTTCGCATTACCATAAGCCAGTGACACATCGGGCTGGAAGTTTTGCGGTGCGAATTGTAGAAGGAAATCTCATTTTCTAGAAAGAAAAGACATTTGGCTCTTCTGGAAGAGCTGGCTGGGTATTCTATCGATTGCTTGATGAAATCCTGCAATGGTTCTTTTTCTTTTCTTTGAGTGCGCTTTTAAGTTTTCTGCTCAGGATAAATTTACATTTCTCTAATGTAAAAAGTTGTTTTAGAATATCCGCAAAATAACCTTAATGGGAAACATACATTAAAATAATCTATGAGATAATTTTGTTATAATGAAAGGCAAGCAATAATTGTTTCCAAAAGTTAAATTATTTCTGGGTTTTTTAAAAATATAATATAAATAATTTCTATAAATTAATCGCATAAATTAATAATGTTATAAAATAAAATGCAGATAGGAAAGAGAATTGTTCAAATTCTTGAATATGTGGGTGTTTTTTTCTTAGACAACGCTTTTAAGTTTTCCGCTGAGGATAAATTTACATTTCTCTAATGTAAAAAGTTGTTTTAGAATGTCAGCAAAATAGTCTTAATGGGAAAGATACATTAAACAAACTATGAGATAATTTTATTATAATAAAAGGCAAGCAATAATTCTTTCCAAAAGTAAAATTATAATTCTGATTTTTTTAATGTCATTTAAAGAATTTCTATAAATTAATCACCTAAATTAATAATGTAATTAAATAAAATAAATTTCCCTTAAAGAATGCTTTTGAGTTTTCTGCTGAGGATAAATTTGCATTTCCTAATTCATGCAGTTGTCTGAGAATGATATCAAAATAGCCTTAATGGGAAAGATGCTTAAGAGTAATTTCTGAGATAATTATTTATGTTATAATAAAAGACAAGCAATAATTGTTATATAAACTAAACACTTTCTACTTTTTCTTCATAACAAAAATCTGTGTAGTAAAATAATCACTTAAAATATTACTGTTATAAAATAAAATGTAGAATTGAAAGACTAATGTTCAAATGCTTAATTTGTGAGTTATTTTTTCTCTTTTAAGTTTTCTGTTGAGGATAAATTTATATTCTCTAATGCAAGCAAATAGCCTTAACGGCAACGATGCAATAGTTTAATTTATGAGATATTATTTTTGTCGTATTAAAAGGAATTATTATGAGAAATATTTAAAAAAATATTATAAGAAAAGAAATTATTATCATAAGTAAAGAAATTATTATAAGGATATATTATTATTTTATTTTATTATTGTCATAATAAAAGAAAGAAAGAATTGTTATCTAAAGTAAAAATTAGAATTCTACTTTTCCTTCTTAATATCAGTATATTTCTTAAAATATTCCTATAAAAATATTAATGTAATAAAATAAAACACAGAATTGAACTGCTCAAATTCTAGGATTTGTAGGTTCTTTTTTTTCTATGAGTGCGCCTGTTAAGTCTTCTGCTGAAGATAAATTTACATTTCTTTAATGCAAGCATTTTTCAGACGGTCAACAAAAGAGCCTTAATGGGAAAGATGCATAAGAATAATTTATGAGATAAAATTAGAGTTTTACTTTTTATTTAGAATATGAATATATGTAAAAAATGGCATAAAATATTAAAGAAATAAAATAAAATTCAGAACTGAAAAAGTGTATCAAATGCTATATTTTTATTAAAATTGAATTTTAATAAAAAGTTTTTGAAGAAAATCATATATGAATAAAAAAAAGGATAAATAATATAATAAAAGATAAGCAATAATTTTTATTTAAAGTATGATAACAATAATAAATAACATAATAAAAGGCAAACTATAATTGTTATCAAACGTATGAAACTCATAAAAGCAGAAAGAAAAGGAATAATTGTTATCTAAAATACAAATTATAATTTTGCATTTTTGCATAACATATAAATATGTCTTAAAAATAGTAGCATAAAAATATTAATGGAATAAAATAAAATGCACATATGAATTTAAAATTCCATTGTTTCATTAAAAAATTAAATACAAAATTATAACGCCAATTATTACTACTAATATTTATAGTAAAGTTACTACTATATTAAAGTAAAGTAGTAATGTAATTGTAGTTAAAACTAAACATTTCTAACTTTATCGGCAATTGGATTTGCAGAAAAGAGAAATTTTTTTAGTATTAAAAGCATTCAGTGTCAAAAGTAAAAAGAATGTTAAAAAAAAGGATTTTTCAATACGAGAGATATTTTTGCAGTAGTCATGAATTACTGTAAACTTAAATTTTTGAACGTTATAGAGAAGTTATTACCCATATTTCCATTTCTAATTGGAGAATTTTTCTACCTTGGATTTAGACACTTAGAACACATCTTTTACCTGCAAACAGGCGTAAGAAGTTAATCATTTTTTATTTTATACTTTATTTGATAATGCAGACTTCAAAAAGAAATTAAATTGATTTAAAAAAATAAATTCTATCTTGCATATTTTCATTTCAGAGTGTTTCAAGACATTTTACTACAGGCATTCAAAGGGAACTTTCTTTTGAACAAATTTGTTTCATTAAAAGATGAACATTGAATGTTATTGTTAAATTCTCGAAATTTCATTTTTCAGTAATGAATGTTAAATAATAAAAAAAAAACTACATTTCTTTACAGTTATTAGTTAGTTACATATAAGACCAGAAATATTGTTTACGGATTCACTATTTCCGTTGGGGTCCCCTTTGTGATTTGATGGTCGACGCAAAAATAAACTGATCTTTACAAAACAATGAATTCCTTTATCAACACAAAGGGCACGAGTGTACAAGGACAACGAATACACAGACGACAACTATATACAATCGAGAAGAGGACAGGCAACACACTACGAGCAACAGTGGCTTACAACTCATAAACGGTATTAATAAGGTTTATAGCACTCAAAACGATCAGATAGATTTCAGCAGGAAAGGAAATCTTCGTAACTTCACTCTACAATATCCCTATACTGCTAAAATTCTACACCGTCTCTTTGGTTTAGCTGCATCCAACTGCTGACAAATTGCTACATAACTGGCTACTCCTCAGTTCAGTACCTATTAGATGAATCGTTAATATTCTCTAAATTTCCATCAATATCTGTTTTGTTGGCAATTTCTCCAAATTCATAGCCAAGTCGACAAATGGTCGCCAAGCTTTTCGCCACGCTCTGAGATCAAATGACGCGGCACCCGATCTGTATCCATAAGGCAGATCTTAAAACGGTCTTACCTGTCATTCAACAAATCTTATTGGGAAGCAACTTTTTAGGTTTGTAACAATACAGTGAGGCTCTACAGGCCCGAGGCTAATCTTAAAGCAGCTAAATTTGATAATAAATATTTTGAATATATGGGTAAATCACAGAAGGATTTTTTGATCTTTTAGATAGAATTTTCATTGATTAAAAAATGTGCCAAATTTTGAATCTCAAGGGATAATATATGAAAATTCATAGCGTCAAAAATAATTTTTTCATTCTTAATTAAAAATTTTATTTATAGTAATTCAGTTCCTTTAAAAATATAATTATTCTACTTCTTTTAATAGATTTTAAATATGAAAAATTTATTAAAAAAATAAATATATAATTGTTGAAGAGCTATTCAAATCTTTTTTATTTGTGTTCCAAATATATAAATATTCCCACTTTATTTTGTTGCTGAGCAAAACATGAAGATTTAATTCAGATTACTATAGTGGATAAGTTTCAGTTTAAAGTTGGTTTTTTTTAATAAAATATTTGAAATTTTGTCGTATTTACAACTAACTTATACAATACAATTGAAAGTGGAGCCAAACTCAAAAATACTTTAAGATTTTTTTTATGTTTAAAATTTACAAATTATTGTTACTTTTTATCGATATAAATAAAAAAGATAATTACATTCATTTTTAATACATAAAAGCTAATTATGGGCTGTTTATAGGAAAGAAAGAAGAAAATGAGAGAATACAAACTTTAAGTAAACTATATTATCACTTTCAAAAGATAAATAAAATTTTGCAAAACAGAATTTTATGAACATTAGTTTTAAAGTTTATGTCATTTTATTGAAACTAGGATTAAAATAACTAGTAATTCTAGGAACAAAAATAAAAAAAATGGCAGTCCTTTCTCCAACTTTTACAATTCAATAAAAGAAAAAGTTTGCCCTTCCGAGAAATCGTTCCTTCTTTTTTTCTACTTTAGAAAAATCTGTTTACGAGAAAAACGCAAAAGTTAGAAAATAAGTGATTATGCATATCTGCAAAGAAATCATTATTTTTATTCGTAAAGACATCTTATAGAGCTTTATGTTATAAATAAATAACGAACCTTTTTGATTTATAGAACTTTTATCATTTTTACACTTTTGACTTTTCGAGAAATTGTTCTTTCTTTTTCTTTTTCCGTTTTTGTAAAAAAAAAACTATTCGTCGGAAAAGTAATTATGTAAAAATAAATGATTGCATATATTTACACTGAAATTAGATCTTTTTCTATGCTTTTTTCGTTAAAATAATCATTTACTGCTTAATTAGAGGAGTGATATATAAATTGCTGAAATTACACGATCGCCGTCATTAAACTTAGCTATGAAAGAGTGATAAAAGTATGAAATATATTGAATAACATATAGTTAAACACATACATTTTAGAATATAATTCTGGTTATTTTTATAACTATCTTTCAGCTAAAAAGTAATTGATTTTAATAATATTTTTATGAAAAAATATTAATTATAAATTGTCATTAAAAGCCGGAAATACATCATTTGGTAAAGTTAATATGTAGATATATATAAAAATAATATGCAAACTGCATAATTTATTCTCGTTTCTGCATTGTTATTATTTATTACTATCCATATGTGGCGACTATTATGTTGTTCAACATTATTAATTGCGCAAAATTTTAATCATTTCAGTAGATTATAATTAAAACGTGTTATCTTCCTCAGTAAAGCATCTTTTAGTGTTTCGAAGTTTGAATTATTTTAGAAGTTTTGTTTCAGATATGCTCAATATTCTATACATGTGCTTATATTTTTCCTTACGCTAAAATTTGTTTGATTGAATAATAATTAAAAAAAAATCCAGGGACTGTAATAAAAATAAAATTTGACACGGAATTAGGAACGGATCGTTAATTATGAAAGAAAAAAACCTAATATAGAAAAACGAATAGAAACAGACGATTTAGTTTTTATTTACATCGATGATAATATTTTGGTAAAATATATTTTTATACTTTAATTAAATCTAAACAAGAAACCTTTTATTGCAATTCTTTTGTCATCTTTGAAAAGATAACATTTTTAATTTTAAAAAGGCGTAAAAATCACTTTTATACAAAATTATTTTGAGAAGGTATCGCAAAGAAACTCAAAAATTTCGTTTAATTTTTATTATTTTTATTATTATTATTCGTTGGTGGTTTTGTTATTTTGAGATTTATGAATCAAGAATTAGATCTGGTAATTTTGTCCCAAGTTTATTAAATTAAATTTCTAACTAAAACTTCGGAGCTATTGTGTCGAATGTGTTAAGTTATAATAATAATTCGATTTGGTTATTTATTTTTATTGTTCAATGTCTGGATAGTAATAAAAAATATTTTAACGAAAAGACTATACTATTAACTTCATCAAAAATATTGGTGCATTATAATGATAAATTTTGAACGACAATGTTTCTGATTTAATTATTCAGACGATGTTTAGAAGGAATTTCCTGGTAAATTCCTGTCGTAACCAATTTGGATAGATTCTTTACGAAAAAAAGATTGGAGGCATGTGACCATGAATTTTTAATTCAAAAACTGACACTTTGAAGAAAAATAATTTTTTTCTTTAAATTTCTCAGTGCATATATCTGATCTTTACATAAAAGCGAGCAGCAAAGGTATTTGAACCAGGCAAATTTCTAATTTGAAATTATACTTCTGAGTTTAAAAAACTTGCGCCATTTCTTATTTTAGTAATTTTTTCCAAGATATTTTTATTATTTTATAACATTCGAATGTCTTCTATCAAGGTATTAATATATTTATTTCAAACTTTTTATTATTTTTTTTGGCTAGAAGGTATGTTTGACACAGAAAACGTAATATGAAGAAAAAATAAATAAAAATTAGTAAAGAAAAAAATGTGTTCTGAAATAATTTTTTCTAGAATAAATAATTTCTTCTAATTATAAACTTCAATACGCTTTAGGGTAAATTATGATATAAGAAAACAGAAAAAAGAAATTTACTTTTTAAAAAAAGCGCAAAATATGCCAATAATAAATAAGATATCAGACAGGCTTGGTTATGAGGCTTTCATATCAGTATTTTAAATTCAATTGCCTTTTTATTTCTTCACTATATGCTATCGGAAAAAAATTATTTATTGTATGAATCAAATTTCATTCATTTGCTTTTCTTTTTTATGTTACTTTGTATATGAAGTGTTTGTCCAATTTTATATATATGTACCCCCATACAATCATTTTATATTTTCAAATAGCAAAATGCTTTGCGCTGCTTATAAGCTACCACAACCATGACAATTTTAAAAATTACAAAGGAAAAAAAAGTACGAAAAAAATTACGGTCATTCATTTAAAATTTGTTTGGAATCTTATAAAAGTTTGAAAAAAAAGAATGTCAAAAGCAAAAAAGTTTTAATGAAAAGGCTTTTTTCCGTTTCGTTTCAATCACCTCTAAACTGTCAGCGTAATCATACTTAATACTTATTCATCTGGATATAAGTTGAACTCAGTTTTAAATACAATTCTTTTATCTAACTTTAAATTTATGATTTCCAAAATAAAAAAGTTTTTGAAACATCAAATTAAGCCTCAAAATAAGATTATAAAACGGCATTATTTTACTATCTTTACATTTTCATCGCCTGTGAAACATAAATATTCCAGTAATATGTCTTTTAAAATTATGTTATAATTGCAACAATTTCCCTAATTCATCCTGCAATATGTGTATATAATAAATAGTTCTAAACTTTTCATAATAAAAAATAAAATAAATTTTTACTTATTTTATTAAGCTATTTAAATTAAATATTTGAAAACTTATACATACAGCGAAATTAAATATGCGAAGAAACGTTGAAATAATAGTATTGGGTATTATGCAAAAAAGAACAACATTTTAAAAAGTTGCAGATTTTCAAAAAAAAAACCCTGTTCGTTGACTAAATATGTATTAAATTTTTAAAACATTGAATTTTTGTTTAAAATTTATTTTGAACATTGTTATTTCTAAAAAGTTGATGCAGAAAAACTCCAAAATTATTATAGTTTTTTTAATTAATTAAAATTTGTTAATAGAAATATACTTAAACATTTCTGTTCTCCCAAATATAATTGCATCAAATGTGAACTTCAGATCAAGCAGTTTATCATATAAAGCGTTATCAAACGTACACTCACACATCGTGAATAAATAAGATTTACATAATTTTCACAGAAAAATTTGACTTATTTTTATTATTAGGTTATTTATTTTCTTATTGTAAACATAGCTTTCATATAAAATCCATTACCTTGCTTTACAGTTCAGTTTAAAAGCATAAACCCGTTTAATATAATTCAACATTTAATGCAAATTCTTTACCAAGACAAAACACATTTAGTGCTTACAATATACATTCTTATTTATCATATTAAGACTTAATAACTTAATAAAATAAATATGACTTGGATTTGGATAAAATAAAAAATTATTTGTCTGGAAAGTTGTTGCAACTTATCTCATTTTACATAGATATAAGTACCATATAGCTTAGAGAATTTTAAATATTTAAAAATACTAAATTCAAAATTTTTAATTTCTTATTCAGTTAAAAAAATCTGCGAAATATTTTTCTTTTTCCAATATGTAAGATTGTGGCTAAAAAGAATCGATGATTTCAAAATTTATAATTAGAATTTGCAATTTGTGCAAAATTGTATAATTCAGTAAAATTACCGCTATAGAGATATAATAATACAAAAATAATTTTTTCGTCCACAAATACCATTTAAATTCTTCTACAGTTCAAATAATCAGTTGGAGAAAAATTACTAATAAGAAAATTATTCATAATTAAAATAAATATATTAATATTCTATGAATGGAAATAGCAAATTGCACGTTTCTATTGGAATTATTAATACACTGATTTCTTAAAGTTCAATTTTCAAAAATAACATGTTTGCTCTTTATTTATTCACAAAATAACATCAAAAATCTTTTCGAAGTAATAAATAAATAAATAATAGATCAAATGAAGGAATAAATAAATAGTAAAATAAATAAATATTAAAATAAATAAATAAATAAATATTAAAATAAATACATAAATAAATATTAAAATAAATACATAAATAAACATTAAAATAAATAACTAATAAAACAAACAAGCAAACAATTAATAAAGTTAATAAATAAATAAACAAAAAATAAAGTAGATAAATAAAAATAGAATAAATAGGCAGTAAGTAAAATAAATAAAGAGAAAATAAACAAATAAAAGAATAAACAAAAATAACAAGAATCAATATCTCATTTCTTAACTTTTAATATTTGAAATTTAAGAAAAAGAAAATGAAAAGAAATCTTACATAAAACTAACTTTTCCATGCAAGTTAAACGACAAACTGACACATTAAAATGTTAAAACTTTTATGACAATATCGTTAATTAAATTACTTCAGAGCTTGCCCGAACAAATTTATCAATAATGCTTCCTGTCATCGTCATTTTCAGTTATGAGATACCTTGAAGATAAAAAGTAAATGAACATAAACTTTTTTTTGAAGAATGTGTATACATCAGGTGAAAAAATTTGTTAACCTCAGGCAACATTTTTTCCAGCAAAAAAGTTCTCAACTTATATATCCAAGAATAACACAAAAGCGAACTGCAGACGATTTTCTTCCTGGCAAACATCTCGCTTGGAATTATGCAGCACGATTTGAAAAACTCGCGCCATTTCTTTTTTTCATTCTTTTTCTTATTTTTTATTTATTTATTGTTTTTTTACACAGAGTGGTTTTTCTCTGAAGACATAAAAAAACTGAATATATTTATTTCATATTTTATTTGCTTGTTTTTGCTTCCAGATAATCTGTGAAAAGAAGAAAAAATGTAATGTAACTTTTAAAAAAACCAAGAAACAAAAAAAAAGAACTTCTGAAAACATCGAGAAAGCTCATTATGCCTTCGGGTGAAACCGCGCTAAGAAACCGACGAAAAATGAAAATTTGTCGCTGAAAAAGCATAAAACGGATCGATTGAAAATTGGATATCACAGACTTTTGGCCTTGAGTCATAGAATAATGTCCTAAAGTGCAATTATAGTTTTTGTTGCTCGTAAACCTAATGTAGATTCGGAAAAATCAAAGCAAAAAATGTGTATCGTAATTTATAATACAGAAATCCATTTAGAATTTTCAATCTAGAATATGATGAATTCTTCTGATTGTTACTGATATCCAGATAATTAACAACACATAAACTTCAATAATTTAATGCATTTTTTCTACAATTTTAATAAAGTTTTCTTTTTATTTCTTCTCTCATATTCCATACGAATATCTTTGATCTCAATTACGTTTTAGCGCTTTTATTGTGAATTTTAATGACACGTTCAGTAATTTTGCCAAATCATCTTATTATACTATCTCATCTTTTAAAAAATGTTTATGATAGACCAATTGTTGCAATATATGAAGAGCACTGATATTTGTGTTACTTCTAAATTCAGTCTAATATTAATGTATATCTTAGTTAATTAGCCTAGTATTACTTAATTAATCTACTTACTATTGCTTAGTTAATATAATCACTGAGCTCTCCAATTTCTGCATGACAGAATTTCAATATACATAGTATAATTTACATCAATTATATGGAAGTATACTACGAAAAGTAGTTTTTTTTTGCTTAATGATTAAATACTGTATACAGCGCTAAAGTCTCCGCATAATTTACGAGTTTTTACAAAGAATTTTCTGCGCTTGCAATCGTTTATCTAGACAAAAAATACATAGCATAATTAAATTTATAAGTGGAAATATAGATCTATTCTCACCTCCCTAGTCCTCAACAAGTCTCATACGCTCAAAGACTGAGGATAAAAATAAGCAGTATCCTATTATACACTTTAATAAAGCAGAGTTTTCCTTCGTTCCAACTTGCCAAATTATTTTCTATCTCTTTTTAGTACCTGCAACGTCACCTAGCGTGTCATAACATTAAAGGAACACAGAATGTATGTATATCATAACACGTGTCATATTTCAGCCTATAATGGTGTCAAAGAATTTTTCAAAGAAAATCTCTTTAAACGGTTTTTCTCATTATCATATCTCATATTTTTGTAAATTCTGTAAATAGTTTTTTTTTCTTTCTGAAAATATTTTATGACTTAAAATAAAATTCCCGTAATATGCCCACCAAACCGTGAAGTGACCAGAATGGTCACAGATACGGGGGTATGAGACGGCGTTCTGTTCTGTTATCAGAAAATATATGAACGCATATTGCTCACAAGATAAAATAAGCAATTTATTAAATATTCTGATCAATAACTAGGAAATAACCAAAACAAATCGAATGGTGAACGCTATTTTAACATAATGTCAATAAAAAAGTCTAAGCATTTGTGAAAAATTTGAATTTTAGTTGAACTTAAATTAATAAGGACTACCTTAGTCAAACACTACGATAAAAAATATAGTTTTTTAATTCATCTTTGTGAAAAATAATATCTAAATCATGGAGGATGCCAAAATAAATAAACAACAATATTATAAGATCATTTGTAAGTTGAAATTTTTAAAAAAATAACAGCAATAAATGGCATTTTTAAAGCATGGAAATCCTTAAAACCCTTTTAACCTCATGCATAAATTAAAGATGAGAATACATGCCAATCTCCTTTGTTATTTTTCATCAACCAGCCTTTCAGATCTATTAAGGGCAAGCACTTCTAACAGAGAACAAAAGAAAACTTTCCTTAGAAGAGGGTTCCATAAGGAAGAAACTTCGGCAAAGTTCTAAGCAAGGCGTTGCATTGAACCATCTGTTACACAGGACGTGATCGATTTCATATACAGAAGGAAAATACTGCGATCAGCAAAGAGGGGCCGCCTGTTAGGCGATCTACTTCCATACAAAACTGAATTAAGCTGAGAAATATGAGACTGCCTTCATTTAACTGCACTTTACAGCCTTCTCGACTATCCCCCCCTCCCCCCAGCTGCTGTGAGAAAGAGTTCATTGCTGACGAGAAGGAAAAGATTTTCAATCACTAGAGTAATTTTAAATTTGACTTACATGATATCAAGAGTAATTTGTTTTTATTTTCTTCTACTCCAACTTATGAAAAAGAATTAAATTTGTCTAAAATTTTTACTGTGATTTTTAGACGAATTATGGCTTATGTAAAATAAATTGTAGTTTTTATATATGTATAAAAATCATTAATTGTAAACGACAAATATATATATACTTCGAATGGGAATTTTTGATGAATTATGGTTTATGTGATATAAATGGTATTTTTTTATTTATGTATAGAAATCATTAATTGTCAAACGACAAACATATTTTTAAAAATCATTAATTGTCAAACGACAAATATATTTTTTAAAATCATTAATTGTCAAAAGACAAATATATTTATAAAAATCATTAATTGTCAAACGAAAAATATATAGAGAGAAATAAAAAAAAATTAATTTTATTTCTGAGGCATTTTAAACTTTTTTAGGTTCGTTGGTAATTTATTTTTATTTGTTTGTTCATGTAAAAGCTATAAAAAAAAGAAATAAATTTGCTCAAAAAGATCGATTTTTATTCCTTGGTATATTTATAAGTTATGTTGGAACAATGAAATTTTTATTTTTTTATTTTTCGAAGCATACTAATAAAAGATATGGAATTCGTCAAACAGATATGTTTTGATCTTTAGATAAAATTTATAAATTTATTCATTTAATGACCGAAAGGAATTTTTTATATCGTTTGTCAATTTATCACTAAAATTACGTTTTTTTTTTGTGTAAATTTTAAATTAAGAACACAATTTTAATCAAACTCTGCGATGAAAATAATTGCGAATTCCAAGGAGATATTTTATATGGGTTCCTAGGATTAAATTTGTATATCTAAATTTAATCTTTGGCATGGTTTGCTGACAGGAAACAGCACTTAGGTAATCATATTTCAGAATTTTTTATTGTATTATTAAACTGAATACAGACAGCTATATTTACAGTAAACATAATTATTTTTTAAAAAAAAAATGTATAAAGCAATTATTCTTGTTTAAATTGGTTATATTTAAAAAGAATTAAGTTTTTAATTTAAAAAATAGCAATTTTCCAATGATGAATATCTTACAATCGATATATATATATATATATATTAATACGATTGCATAACATTTATTTTTAAATCAGATTTTTTCCCTCTAATGTTTTTGAAATTTTCAAATAGAATAGCTAAAACTACGAAATTAAAATCAAAAGCTATAAGTGAATAAAATATTTGATAATGATAAGAGACAATATTTAATGCTTATCAAGACTATTTTTGCATAACAAAAATTCTTAACCACAATTTCTTATGTTTACGGAAATTTCTGTTATAGATGATTTACTGTTTTGATTCCAAGGATTAAAATGAAATATGTATATGTATACTGGAAGATTTATAATGTGCTTTTACGGTTTTTCCTTAAATAAATCCTTTCTTACAGCCAGAAAAGTAAAGTATGCTTTGAGTAAAATGACTGTTATATTTATTGAGCTATATTTTAACGGACTTGACAAAAAATAACTAAATAAACTTAGGAGATCCGCCAAAAAATTAGAAAAGTGTGCTCTAAAAAATACTAAAAATGAAAAAAATATCATGTATTTATATGCAAATATGGCCTAAATATTTGAAATTCAAATTTGGAATATTCAATAAGGTACCTGATAATTAATAACCAAGAAATTTAAAACTAAGTATTTAAAAATCTTCTCTAAACAACATCAAAAGAAAAAAAATTACTAGTTAGCAAATAAAAACCTCTTTAGAGCTTGTTTATAAATATTTAATGCCACTAATATTTTAATATTTAATGTTCAAGCATTGCATCTTCAAAAACATCTACTATTTAAGGTAATAAGATAAGACCAGTTGACTATATATCACAGGTCAGATTGAAATCTTTTTACCAAATCATTGTTTGATATTTCTGAATCTTCGAGGCTATAGAAATCGCAGTGGAGTTGAATTCAGAGGCGTTTAGGGGATGGTGTACTAAAATAGAACGAACTCGCCTACTTTCAGCACATTAATTTTCAGAATGGGACAGTGAAAACTTTGAAATGATAGTATCAGTAACCAACTGATACTATCATCGTCTAACTTAGTTTAGATCACGAGGAAGATACGCTATCTCTGTGTCAGGACGTCAGCAGCAGTAAAAGTAAAAGTGAGGTATTGGAATTTCTTGAAGAATGCAATGCAATAAAAAAAACTTAATATTAAAGAATTTTTTTATGTTTTAATTCCAATGTCCATAAACAAACTGAAATCCAAACACTTCTGAATAGTCTGCCTAATTTGTATGCAATGTAGTCATGATAACAAAAATGCCTTCTAGGTCAGGGTCTATTCTCATTTCTTTTGAATAAATCTTTGAATGAAAGCTTTGAAAAAATCCTTAATAAAGGACCGCTTCTGTAACACCTTGCCTTTCTCATTTAATAACGATAAAAAAAACTGTGTCTGGTAATACAGAAACCAGATAGTCTCGAACCAAACTCTTGGTAATGCACTGTAAACCCATTTTAATTCACCTTCTTTATATATTGTTCATAAAATAACCAAACTAACAGCTTTACTTTCCTAAAAATATCATCGTCAATATATTTTCAGTAAATATTTTTCAAAAATTTAGGTATTTAATCTTATAGCTAATAAACAAAATATTTTATGCTTATTTAAATGCATAATTGTAGCAAATTATAATAAAAATCAGTTTTCAAGTATAACTATATATTATCAAGTCTTAAATCCCCTAAAAATAATATTCCTTGCATTTAAACTGAAATAACATATAGGCAGGATAGCTTTCACAGGCAAGTCTTATTTACTTACTATAAAAAAGAAATTAACAAATAGTTCAGAGGACGGACAAGTAATTGTTCCCTTTATTGATTGAAAACTCCAAAAAAATATTACATTCCAACAAAATTAGTTATTAAATACTACATGTTACTCTAAAAATAATACTTCCAGCATTTAAACTTGAAAAAATGATAAACAGAAGAGTTTTATCAAACATTTATGATTTAAGAAGTAGAAAAAATATTAACGAAATGAATTTAGAGGATGGATAAGTAATTGTTTCATCTATTGAATGAAATTTGCAAGAAATATTATAAAACGTTCTTTGAATTTATTTCTTATTTAGAGAGTATCTATTTCTATCTAATAACTTGTAATGCTACTTTTATACTACTAATAATAACATTGAATCTCTTAGGGAATTATAAAAGTGGAGGGATTTTAAACAAGAATACTTTATTTAGAATTCTCAATCTCTTAGTTTTGCAATAAAGGCGATATCCTTGAATCTTAATAAACTTCTCTTTTATAAATTGTTTGATATCAGATTTTGAATGCATTATTCAAAATCTTCTTATTATTAAAATCTTGTTTATACTCTAAAGATCTCTTCGGTCAGAATGGTAAACCGAATTTATGGACGATAGTAAGCTTTGAATTCAATGCAGTCATTTGAATACTGATTTAATGTCCTTTGATTAAAGAAGTCATTAATATTTCATGAGTTCTTAGAAAATGGAAGTTGGAGTGTGATCAATGCATGTATCTTTTTTAGAAGAAACAAAGATTAAAAACAAGCTGTATAAAAGTAATATTGAATTATGTAAAAAAGTAAAAGAAAACAAAATCTTAGATTTTATTATTTAGATTAAATAAAATGCAATTCAATATAATTTTTATAAAAGCAAATTTTCTTTTTTAAACAAGATGGAGCAACACAGAAAAATAAAGTTATTTCCACTGGAATAACTATCTGAAAATAGGAATATTATTTACATAATTTAGACGTTGAGCTTGCATAGAAAGGATAATTCAGCAAGTTCCCTAAAAAAATCTATAATTTTTTGATTCATTGTGATTTTTCAGCTTTGGACAGTAAAGGTTTTGCATAAATGAATAATTGGTTTAATTCAAGACATACATAGTCAACCAGCTCTAGTTTTTAAATTTAAAAAATAATCAGACAACATGATTTATTTATTTCTTAATAACTTTATAACGGTGCGAGAATTCAAATAAATGTACAAAAAGCAAATATTCAAATTTCCAGTGACTTTCACATTCTTACTTTCTACATCTTATTCATTCTTATTTTTGTAGTAATTCTATAAAATAAGTAAAATTCATAACCATTTCAAAAAAATTATAAGTCAGAGAATCAGCTATAAGCTACGGTGGTGATCACGTCAAAATTTATTCGCACACACATACCTTCTAATATATATTTTCTCCCCCTCCCCCAAATTACCACATAAGTTTAGCAAAATTGGCGAAGGAAACGAATCTCTTGTACGGTATTGGCTAGTAAATGTAGCTCTCTGATGGGGATCCAGTAATCGACTAAATTTATCATGCGATACTTGTTGATTAATTTCTGACATACAATTAACCCTAGCAAGGTAACCTTTAAAAAACTAACAAGAATGAAAACCCTTGAAAACCATTAAAATCAATTTTTAAAGCTAATTTAAATAAAAGCATACTATCTGCAGATGATTTCATAACTATTTATTGTCAAGTAGGATAAAAATATTATTTATTTATTTATTTTCGAAACAATATTTACACATATATGCGTGATGTTTTCCGCACATTGCTCTTGAACATAACAAACAAAAATTGGGCTTCATTCTGCTCAAATTATATGGGCAAAATGCACAAATTTTTCTTTTTTTAATTTTGGATTGTTTAGGTCGTTGAATGTTTAAATTCAATTTTAGAAGTTCACTTATAATAGTCCTTTTTGATCGGGGCAAAGTTGATATGTTGAGACGCTTCTGCATCCATGGAGAAAGAAGACTTTCGCTAAGCTTTATAACAAACTTTTTTCTAGATAATCGTTTTTCGGGTTTTCGAACCATATTGTGCATATATAACGGATAGCTTCTGGCCAACCCTTCAAATTTTCTCCGTGAAAACGCTTCGACATCTCCAAACATACACAGAAAAAACTTCTTAATACTAACGGGACAGATAACCATTCGTCTCTGAGACGACTATTGTTCTGGATATATTACAAGCAGAAATATTTCGGTGAAAAGGAATGACCTCATCTGTAGTTCCCAAGGTCAGATAAAGGTACTGAGTAGAACGATCCATTTACCGTTATAGGGGAAGAATAGTCGAAGTTATTTCGTAAGCGTCCGTCCAGGAGACGAATGGTTAGCATTCTAGGGTTAAAATTTTATAAAAATCAAAAAAAAAATTTCTACAAAAAATAGAAACCATAATTTGATATGAAAATAAAATTATATTTTTAAAAATCTCATTCCAAATTTCACACAAGTCCTTACGTTTTAGAGTTATCTCATTTGCATTCTTGGATCTGTGATGATAACTTATTAAGCCAAATAACAACTCTCGGATTAGAGTGACCACTTTTGTCTTGTGATCTATTCATTCGGCTACAATCCTTAGAGCTGATAGTCCTATCCTAAAGCTATCTACATCATTCACCCACAATGATGACTCGCGACACTGAATAAGCATCTTTGGTGCAGCTGTTATGGCGCACTCTGCCGGCAACAAAAGTCATCAAAGAGCATTAGACATAACAGCTAACATCACCAGTAACAACTTACACACGCTATAATATATCGTTCGCTTGCCTGTTGACTCACTGGGGGGGGAGAGTATGTGATGAGGGTTTCATAAACCAGATAACAGAGAATTAGAGTGATCACTTCTGTATAGTAGTATAGTTCTTCAGTTATATTTCTAAGGTTGCGAATTCGGTCCTAACCATTCTCCACATATCTTAAGTTGAATTTGGCTATTTTGAAAAGAATTTACAATAACGATGGAAATGTCATCCCTCTATTCCTCATTGTTTCGTGTAAGCTCGTATTTGTATGGTGTGAATTCATATTTGGAACGACAACCACCTCTGAATAATTTTCGTTCATAATTTGATAAGAATCAGTAAAATTAGCAAATGTTAAATTTGATATGAAACTGACAAACTTTTATGACAAAACTTTTTTTTTACACTAAAGCATATTTGAAACATGAAGGTACGTGAAATTTCGAACTCATGATCCCTTTTCATTATTAAAATTCTTTCTTTAGATTTCGTACAAAGAAAGGTAAATGAAAATGCATGCAGTAGTCAATAAACCGAATATGTTATGAATATAGAATATGCTTCTGTTTTTTAAATCGAAACTTGATGACATTTTCTTTTATGCTTGCAATTATTGAGCTGTTAGTTTGAGTTATGAGAAGTTAGTTAACTTCCGAGTCTAGCCTTCGTGCAACTGCAACTTCCGCATCTTGTATAATTTCATTAATTTTATGTCTTATTTCTTTTCTTTATTTTTATACCATAAAAAGGTCTATGTTTTGAAAAAAAATAGTTTTAGGCCTTTTCCAAAATGAATTTAGATATTCGATTAACTTCACCCATTATATGGGCTATAGATTACGTTGCTGTAGATTCGTCACCAAGATTACAAAATTTTTGTCAGCAATCATCATTTTATTTAGAAATGGTTTTTTCTTCTTCATAAAACAACTCATTTTGCTGAGTTACAACTGAAATTTTATGGATTGCTTGTTTAGTTATTAGGTGGCTGTCTAATGTGAGAATTGGCCACCTATATAGCATGATTTAATACCATTTATTTTCTTTTTATAGGTTATTTGAGATCATATGCCTATGACAACAAGCCATAAGCATTGAAGGAGCAAACTCAAAGCTGTATCTTCAAAATTCAACCATGCCAAATGTTCATGGGAAATTTCTACAAAAGATTACCAATAAAGCTGTGGAACCCTTTTGGTTCCACAGCTTTATTGGTAATCTTTTGAGTTATTTTCCTTTATGAGTTATTTCCTAAATAACAATTGTTGTGTACTCCACGTCTCAATTAAATTATAACAATTTAAGCAAAAAACCTCCTATTTTTTATTTAATTAAAATCTTGGGGTGACACATTGTCCTATCTTGTAACGCTTCCTTTTTACTAAACCTAAACTGTCAGCTATAAAATAATTTTAGTAGTGTCACCAAAACTTTACTGCACAAATAGTGGAAAATTCAAATCTCGTGCTAATTTTGGGTCACTTTTTAATAAATACTGAAATTAAAAGGAAATAACCTATATTTCTGAAAATATAATTGCTCTCTGCTTTATAGCAAAATTCAAGTAAAAATGTATCAAGTTAAGTATTTTTAAAAACAATTTTTAACATTTGTTTCTTCGAAAAATTTAAAGTTGTTTCCTGATCCACTTTCTTGTATAATGTAGATTAAATAAAATTATTGTTTTGTAGAATGTAGATTTAATAAAATTATTGTTTTATAGAATGTAGATTTAATAAAATTATTGTTTTGTAGAATGTATATTTAATAAAATTATTATGTTGTAGAATGTAGATTTAATAAAACTATTGTTTTGTAGAATGTAGATTTAATAAAATTATTGTTTTGTAGAATGTAGAT
>JAOUZG010025578.1:6089172-6101615 GCA_026289955.1 Argiope argentata
TTTAATAAAATTATTGTTTTGTAGAATGTAGATTTAATAAAATTATTATGATGCAGAATGTAGATTTAATAATTGTTTTGTAGAATGCAGATTAAATAAAATCACTATGTTGTAGAATGTAGATTTAATAAAATTATTCTTACAAAAATAATACTGATGTTTTAAATGAATTTCAATATTATTTTAATATACTTTATTGCATTAATATTCTGTATTAGTGAAAATATGGCATTATTTTCAAAAAGATATTGAAATAATAAATATATTCATATGAAAAATGGTAATACTTCTATTTTATATTTAAGTGATTTAATAATTCAGTCGCTTCTAAAGCTAAAATTGAAGTAGATTAATAAGTATTAATTATAAATTAATTATACTAGAACTAGAGGAAATCTTTATCTAAAAAGAGGTAAAAAAAGAAAACGATTTCAAAACTTATCGAGATATGGAAAACACAATTAAAATATAATCACGAATCAGTTAAAAAAAAAAGGTAAAGCAATCCATACCAGGGAATACCAGGGAAAAACGCAACTTTGTGGCATCTGAAATGATCTTAATTAAAATTCCCTGATTCTAATCACACTATGATTTAATGTCTTTATTAATAACTACAAAAATCCCCCCACCTCCAGACAAAAATCAACCACTCCTACAATATCTTCTCTGGGGTCTTCAATTAGAGGATGCAATTAGTTATCTATTATCTTACTTCCATTTATGAGGTGATATAAAATGTTCAATTTATTATCAGTTCCAGTTTTTTTCTGGTCCTCAAATCACGGCTATCCGAAACAATTCCTCTCTTTATGAAATTTCTCCGTTAAATGAAGGAGACATTATTTTTAATGGGAATTTTCAGGATTTAATGGCTGACGATTTTTTTTTCCTCCAAATAATTGGAGCTGCCGCTTTCTTGCTTATAAAAGGGAAATGATGCTGGTGTTATCATTCGATTAATACCTCCAATGTACATATTTTTTGGCGATTATTAGAATAAGTTTTAGCAATATTATGACACAAACTAGTAATTACAATGATAATGATTAATGCATCGTATTTGTAACATGAGTATCAGTTAATTATTCTTTATGGCGAGAATCATATCGAAGTCTGTATAGAAAAAATCAGTAACTGGATGGATTAAAATAGTATTTTCGATCATAACTTTTAAAAATTGGTAAAGAATAAATTTGTTAGAACGAAATTAAAGGTGAATATTGGCTTTTCCTGTATCTAAACTATTTAATCTGAATATATAAACTATTTTAAAATTCATTATTATTACTCGATCTGATTTTTCAAGTAACAAATGAAGACTTGAATTTATTAAGTTATATTTATGAATGTAGTAAAAATTACCATTTATTCAAAAATGAATTATGTATTATTATTAAAGTAGGTTACAGCGTTGAAAATTGGATCTTTGCAGGATATATCACATAATTATATTTAAGTTTTGCTATAAAATCTATAAATATTCTTTATAAGTTCAAAAAAAGAAAGAAGAAGAAAAGAATAAGAAGAGCTAATCGTTTTTACTAGGTATATAGAAAATTTTGAAAAAGTAAATCATAAACACTAATAAAAAAATTGTATTATAATAAACATTGTTAAATGCAGTGTGTTATTTTATGATTCTGCATAATAGATTTCTTACTGATAACTTTTCTGGCTTATTTTTTAAAGGTACTTTCAAAGTAACTAAAAATTCTTTAATGCTAAGATACGAATATCATGAAAAACTTTGTTACAATTTGGATAGTTTCGTAAACTTTATTTTTGAATCAATGATTCTATAATATAATTTAAATAATCATTACTTAATCATGGTAAATAAAATAAGGCCAATATTTTGTAAGTATATTATAAATACAGTATATCTCTCAATATTTAGATAATCATTCTTTTGTATGTAAGAAAATGAGCTTTTATTATTCTAATTTATTTTCTTTGTTGATAATAAGGAAAACGGTAGTACATCTTCTTTAAATATCGAAATAAAATATAATAAAATATTTCTTACGAATGATTTGCAAATTATAAAAACAAAATAAAACTTTTGCGACTTTTCCCTTGATAGTTTAAGATTTAAATTTCCGTTCTCAATCATATGCAGATATACAGAAATCCATTGCTATAAAAGTACTTTGTATCATAAGATCCTTTGAATAAAGTTTTCTTTGTGAAATTAAATACATTTTTATTCATTGCATACATATACAAGTGAATTTATAATATTAAATATATTTTTATCGCAAAATATTCCAACTAAATTGATATTAAATGTATCCCTCTTTTACGTTTTAAATACATCTTGGTTTCTATGAATGACGAAATATTTCTTCGTAAATGAATTTTCTCTAAGAATAAATTATAAATATATTTCACTATGGGAAAAATTAAAAAAGCTTATTTTCTATTGCTTATTTCTTCCCATTGCTTATTTTCTAATTCCATTTTGTTATAGTAAAATAATTTCGTAGTATTAGACGATAATATAAATGCTGAGTAAATAAATACTAAAAAAAAACTTTCATACAACCAAAGATTATTATACATATAACGTTTGAATAAATAATCATTTTTGCACCTGTTGTATATTCCTATAAAAAAGTCAAAAAAAGTTTGTAAAAAGATGGAATAATAGACATTATAATATACTACAAAACATTATAAATTTAATCTGCATTAATTGAATAATTTTATCTCTTATCTAAAAGAAATATAATGAAAACCATATTCTTTTATTTTGATTAAGTATTATGTTTCTTATAGTGTAAATGGAGTCATTTTAAAAGGGTCTGGTAAATTTTAATGTAAAATGTAAATAAATTAAAGCTATATATATTTGGATACATTAAATTTTTTTTCGGTATATAGTAAACTTTAATCAATCTGTCGTTCATTTCGAAAAATTACACTTATTATGGCTTCAGATATGCGTATTGTATTGTTCAGATTACAATCCTGAAAAAAGAAATATTTTTCTCCTCAAAAAATGAAAATTATTTTCGTCAATTTAACATTAGACGAATTATTGAAATAGGTTGCAAAATTGGAATAAGAAGTTAATGAAAAGGATTAAATTAGTTCTACACCAAACGATTTATTACATATTTTATTCAAAATAAAACAAAAAAATTAGGTTCTCTCTATAAAAGTGCCACCAAAGGAAATAATAAATTTTGTGCTAGGATCAATCCCAAAAGTAGTTTTATTTAAGTAAATAAAGTTGCGTATCTTTTTTTACTTATAATAGCTAAAGTAGCAATTTTGATTAACATACTATTTCACCTAAAAATGAAAACATTGTTTATAACAAAATATTATTAGTTATTTTGATATTTCACGTTTTATTAATATCTGACGATAAAGTTAGGAAAAGCAATAAGTGAAAAAAATAATTTTAAACTAAATAATTTATTGCATAATACGCTAAAAACTAAAAAAAAGGAACATTTGATTTTCTTTTTTTTATATAGATATATAAAAAAAGCAAACAATAAGTCTTGTAGAATCGGTTCTAAAAAATAGTTATATTAAAGCAAATAAAAATTTTAATAGCTTCATTAGTAATTTTTATTGTATAAAAATATTGATATTAATATTAGATGAATTATTGATATCAGACGATAAAGTTAAAGTAAGTAGTTCATGAAAAAGATTAAAACATTTTTTAAAACAAACGGTTTATTTCACCTTTGATTAAAAACTGAAAGAAAAAAAAAGAATGAAAGAAACGAAATGAAAAAAAAATGACAGACTGCCTTTGTGGAACTAACTACCACAAAATCAAATAATGAATCGTGTAGAATCAATCCAAAAAATAATTTCATTAAAGAAAATAAAATTGTATTGCTTCTTTATTTTTAATAGCTCCATAAGCAATTTTTATTATATAAAAATATTGATATTAATATTAGATGAATTATTGATATCAGACGATAAAATTAGAGTAAGTAGTTCATGAAAAAAATAACATTTTTTAAACCACACGGTTTATTTCATGTTTTATTAAAACCTTAAAAAAAAGAACGAAATGAAATGAAAAATGACGAACTATCTCTGTAGGACTAACTACCACAAAATCAAATAATGAATCATGTAGAATCAATCCAAAAAATTATTATAGCAAAGCTAATAAAATTGCATTGCTTCTTTATTTTTAATAGCTCCATAAGCAATTCCTATTATATAAAAATATTGATATTAATATTAGATGAATTATTGATATCAGACGATAGGACTAACTACCACAAAACCAAATAATGAATCGTGTAGAATCAATCCAAAAAATAGTTATATTAAAGTAAATAAAATTGCATTTCCTCTCCATTTAGAAAAAGAAAAAAATCTTTGTTCTTCAACTGAAACATGAACTTTTGTTCCTTACGAGATCATCGCAAAGATATAAAATAAATATTTAGAAAAAAATAATGGACGACTGTCTAAGAAAGTGCCTTCTTTTTTGACTAAGATTCACCTCACGTCTCAAAGAAATTCTCAGATGTTACATGACTGCCGGAAGGATCTGTAAAAACAGAGGGGCGCTTGAGGGATTTAGTTTCTTGGGGGGAGTGGTGCGCATGCGCGTGATTAGAGGGCTCCCTCAAGTGAGAAAACCGATGTCGCGCCGGCCGAAAAGTGTGAGTCTCTCCTGGCCAAAGCTTGTGACGTTCGATTCAGTCCTCAACCCCCTAACTTTCTGGCAGCGGTGGAGAAAACGATCGAAGTTCGGTTTCTTTTTCGAATCTTCGTCTGCGCGTTCTGAGGAATATTTCCCGCCTTTCTTGCTTCCCTTTCTCTTTGCCGGGTCTTGCGATTGTAAAATATAAAGAAGGTAAGTTTTTTATTTACTTTTTTGTTCTTTCCTTTGTATTCTGAAAGTTTATGGAAAATGAAAGGATTAAATTGTGTGGTTTGTTTTATATATTTTTTGAAAGAAATAAAACAGAAAAAAAGAGAGAAGTATTTGTAGTATAGAAAGATTTTAAAATATTTTATACTCTATATTTTTATTCTTTTCATCTTTACTTTATTTTTTTCTCTTACTATTTTAAAAATGTATACAATATTTTACCGGCTCGAATGTCCTATGAAGAATGGTACTATTGTAGTTTCTTAAGATGATATGATTTTGATTTCAAAAAATTCGTTGTTACTGCCATTTTTACTTATAAATTGAAATTAAATTTGTTTATAAATGTATAATAACTAAATAATTAGAGATAAAAAAAATCTTTTACAACTCCAATAATATGAAATTTGACGTAATTAATATTTAATAAGAAATTAGCAATGTTGTAAAATCTAAAAAATTCAACTCGAATTATAAAATATTTCCTTTAAAAAATATTAGCATATCAATCATTAGCGGTTTCACGATATGAAACATGGATAGTTAAAATCTTCATATTAATTGAATGTAGATGCCGAAAAAATATAAATTAGCACGTTCCTACTTATAATGCATGTAATATAATATGTAATAAACAAAATAACAGATATACACAGAAAAAAAATTTTCATTTTTAAATTTATTTGAGTAAAATTGATTTTAAAAAGAGAAAAATTGTATATTTCTTAATTATATTTTGCTCTTATTTTTTTTCTTGGTTTGAGCTACTAAGCAATAAATATCACTTTCAAATTGATTAAACAAAAATGACATCGGAAAATGAAAAATTATTTTTAAAAAAAATGTCATGATAAAATTAGGCTTTGATTTATATTAGATATTTTACGAATTCTTATTTATGTCAAATTTTATACAATTAACAGTCAAGATATTTTGCAAAACGTACAGAAAAATTTTAAAACTAATTAACTAAGATAATATAACTCGTAGACATTACATTTTCATAAAAATGTACACACCAGTCGCAAGAAACGTTTTAACTATTCTACAGAATACTAGTTAATTAGTTAGACAGTCTCGTTATGAGAACCGTCGTCTAATTACACAGTATAAGAAACAAAATTGTTCAAGCGTCAGTAAGCCAATTACATAAGTTTCTTGAATAATTAAGAATACTTTAGTTCGTAATATCCAAAATATAATCAGACATTATCCTATCTCATTAATTGAATATTTTATACCTTAATGGTTAAAATATCCAGTTCTCGCAATTAAGTTTTGTAAATATTTTATCTTAAAAATAAAATGAAATAGTTGTGTACATGTGTTCATTATATTATTTAACAAGAATGAAACATTTTTGAAGACTTAAAGTTGCTAAGATATCCGTCCTGGAGTGAAAAAATTTCGTACTCTGGGAATGTTTCAATGACTTTAAAGAATGTGATAAAACGTAACCAAATTTTCAATAGAAATATAAAACTGAGTAATAAGAAATAAGCTGCATTTAAGAGACAAAAATAAATACTATGTTTAAATATCTTTAACTCATAAATATGGATATTAGTTTTGATTCTACTTCTTTCAAATTAATAATAACGCTGACTTATCCATTCTATCATAATAAGAAAAACTTTAAACCGGAAATAGTTTAAAACAAATTATTTTTCCAATAAAATGCTTAATTATTATGAAATTTTAGACTTATAGATTGTTTTTGCGATAAGCACATAGTATTTATTAATTCAGTATTTATTTACGTGATATATGAATGAAATTTTTTTTCACTTTATTCATTAAGCGAAAACTAAAAGATTTGGTTAATTGAGTAATTAATAAATCGTTAATTGAATAGTTTTAACTTCAGATCTAAGTGCGATTCGATTTATACAGCTAATGGATGAATTCGTGCGTTGTATTGTTCATACAATACATATGTTGTATGAGTAATACAACTTTTGTAATACTCATACTACTAATTTAATTATTGTATTAAATAAATAAGAAAATTTTCGTAAAATTATTAATTATTGTGCGTGAATCTAAATCTTGTTTCGTTAAAAGCCATAAATATGAATGTGTAAAAGAAAATCTCTTTTTATTTAAAATACATAAATATATTCAAAATTATTTTCTATTTGTAAATTTTTTCTTCTTATTACAAAATAAGAGAAATAAAAGAATCTAATTTAATTTAAGTTCTTTAAATGACCACTTTATTTCGTAATAGTGGCAAAACTCAATATCTTTAGATTGTAATTATTTATTAGTTTAAAATTAACTTGTTTTTATGGCAAATCCCCCCCCCCCCAAAAACATGGCCTAATTTGAATTCCTAAACCAAATACAAGCTAGGAATCAATATTATATGAACCATAATAAGATTGTTGTTGTTTCTAATGGCACTTGTCATGGCCAAATCAGCGATTTTAAGCCGAAGTTGCGCCTCTAATTTTAAGTTGCGCCAACTATTGCAAATAACACGTAGCTACCACGCACCACATTAGCCTGAACAGCCCATTTTTCATTTGAGCGCCTTCATACATCTTACATATGGAAAAAGAACCATTCCCGAACCGGGACTCGAACTCAGTTAGCCCCAATCACGAAGAAGACGCACTACCTCGGTGCAAGGATGATGACGCAATAAGGTTGTAATTACTATTATTCAGTTAACCCACTTTTACTCTCAATTTAACAAGCGACATCAGAAAGAGGCACATCTTCGTTAACCAAATATAAATATGGATTATTAAATATATTTAAGTACGATTTTAATATTTTGCCAATTACAATAAAAGTGAATGAACAATTATTGAATTAGTTTTACGATTACCCCCAATTTAACATTCAACATCAAAACGGCATTTGTTCGGTAATCGAATTTGCATATAGATTAAATCCCTTCCACTGAGAAGTGCGGTTAACAGACTTTCAAAACACGGCTCGGTGCATAGTTAACTACTCGAAACCGACCTGTTAAGCATAACCGATTATTAGATTTCAAACCCAATTACCCCTTTTTGTCCGGATTACCCAATCAGTGAAATACGTCGTTTAACATTCCCAATTAAATGCAATTTGTATTCAGTAAACAGCATTCTGCACTATGGCTTGAAATGCAATTGATGTTTGGAGGGTAGCATTTTGGGTTGTAACTCAAAATGCAATTGATATTTGGCTTTCTAAATTGTGACTATATACGGATCAAAAAATCCATCATTAATAGATTATTTTATAAAATTTTATTGTTTATAAATTATAAACAATTATAAATGTGTATGCGCCTTTCATTGAAAAAAAAATGTTTAAATTAAAGGAAAAGCTTGAATTATTATTCTTTAAGATTATCGATTCAAGCTTCAGATAATTATTCAAATTCTGAATTATTATTACAATTATTATAAGTACTTTAATTTTTATTTAGTGAAATTTTTAGTTGAATTTTAAGTCACATTTTAGTTGAATTTTTAGTCACATGAAATTAAATTAAAATTTCTATAAAACTTCTTGAATTTCTCTTAACAGAAAGTCCTAATATAATATGTTATTTCTTTATACTGATATAATGTTAAAGAAGATAATTAAGATAAATTTGCATGAATTGATTTTTTTTACGTTTTGAAAAAAAATTTGTCTTCAAAACTAAATTTTACTTTCTTATATTTCCAAATACTTTAATAAAATTTTGTGCATATCAAGACATATTAAAATTTCTTTACATAAGTAAACGACATAAAAATTTAAAAAGTAATAATTCTTTTATTGTCATAATATCGTTTGAAGCGTAATTTCATAACATAATTCTACCGCCATGGATGTAGCTAGAGAGTTCATACAGTAATGTCTAAGATATAATAAACATTCATGTTAGATCCTTATAAATTTCAAAATGAATATATATGCATTGCATTCCTATTGAAACATTTTCGTTTTAAAGTATTTTTTCTTAGAGCATGAATTTTACGTTTGGTTAAAAATTTAGTTTTAGTGAAATGAATTTTATTCTTTCTGTTGTTGTGTCTTATGGCACTTACCATGGACAAGCTCGTTGAAGTAGTCAGCGATTCAAGGCCTAATCAGCGTCTCTTGTTTTGTAGTAGCTCCAACTAACGTCATAAGTACGTCTTCTGCTACTCACTCATCGCATTCGCTTGCTCAGCCCCTTTTAACCATTTGATACAGTCATAGTGTGTTTAAGTATTCTTCTCCCTTCTATCTAGTTACTACTTCATTAAAAATTGAATACCGTAGAATTTGACCGCAGAATAGAATGTAGAATAGAATTTACTGTAGAATAAAATGTAGAATAGAATTTACTGTAGAATAAAATGTAGAATAGAATTTACTGTAGAATAGAATGTAGAATATAATTTACTGTAGAATAGAATGTAGAATATAATTTATTGTGGAATAGAATGTAGAATAGGATCAGAATAGAATTTACTGTGGAATAGAATATAGAATAGAATTTACTGTAGAAGAGAATGTAGAAGACAATTTATTGTAGAATAGAATTTACTGTAGAATAGAATATAGAATAGAATTTACTGTAGAAGAGAATGTAGAAGACAATTTATTGTAGAATAGAATTTACTGTAGAATAGAATTTGAATCGTGTAGAATTTGACGACCATGAGATTCTTTCTGAAGATCCCTGGATGGTTTGTCGTCTCCTTCTTTCTTTTTGCATTTCTATCTTTTCTTTCTTCCTTCCATTTTATGCCTACACAACTGGTTAGATAACTTAGTGTTATAGGCACCAGGGCAAAGGATGGCGTTATGTTATGTACTATTCATATGCTAAAAATAATTCTACAAGTTCTGAGTCAGTCCAGATATAAAGGGGAAAAGAGAATTTTAAAGTATATATTTTTGTACTAGCCACGTTTCGATGGAAAATTCTATTGTTATTGTATCGATCCAGTATAAAGGAAAATAAATATTTTAATCATTTTTCCTGTTCCTACACAATGGACTTTTATTATTTTTCATAAGATTAGTACATAACTTACGCTTTTTGAAAAGAAAATAATTATATTTACAAGAAAGTGTCAGTAAAATGAAATATTTTAATAAGTGCTTCAGAAATGAGATAAATTCATATTATACTAAGCTATCTTAAAGAAAGCAACCTAATTATTCTCACAAACAGAGACGTACTTTTTCTGAATTCGTAATTTCTCCTTCGATTATTCCATATAATTTAATCATTTTGTGCTCATAGTAAAAAATTCCTTGAAAATCTATGCAAATGAAAGCCTACTAACTGTTATTATCGTTCTCAAAAGTGTTTAGCAAAGATATATACTAGAACTTGACTATGAATTCAAAGCCTGTGTTTTAAAAAAGAAGTAATAGTTATTTTCTATAATTTCTGAATTATTCGAAGTTTTTTTAATATATTCTGAATTAAATACTGTTTTCTGAACATATACTGAGTATATGTTGTAACATAATTTTTTAATACTTTTATAGCTAAATTGAAATATGATAATGCATTTTAACAAAAATGTTTTTTTTATGTTTCGAAATAAATATAAAGAATTTAAAAAAAAATATCTGAGATTATTGACCGTATTAATAATTTCTTACGTATTTTAAGTAATATTTCTAAACAAGAGAGCTAAGATATGATAATGCATTTGATAGTGCAGCTAAGATGCTATCTTTTTTCTCTGTTTATATTAAAAAATGGATTTGCCTGTATTTATTCTCACATTTTATTGAATAATTCCAGATAAATACTGGTTTAGGCTAAAAATGTTTTGAATATGCGTAAATAATGAAATTAATGTCTATATTCAAAATACAACGCTATACATCACAATTTTATCCGCCATTTCTCTCCTTAACTAAACCCCCATAAATTGAATTATTAAAAAAATATTTTAAATTTCAACTAATGAAAAATGTTTGCAAGGAAATGTTGCAAGAGCAAAATATGGTTATTTAATCAGTAATGATTCATTAAACCATTGGAAATGAAAGGAATTGAATAATTACAGAAAGAAGTTTAGTTACGTTATATTAACGTTCGGATGTAAAACATCATTAGGACTATTTTGGGATAAACTTCGTAATTTTGAACTTGAATCAGATGACGAGAACGACAGCTGAACTGGCATCCCCTCTTCATACCACTCCAGCGGGAGGACATTTGGATATGACAGATTTAATGCGCAACTGACCTCCTTACAAGACGGTTCCCCAGTGGAATCAGGTGTGGAACCTGATTCCACTGGAGACCCTAGGGCTCACGAGCCGAGATCTTACGACAAGGTAATCGTTGCCCTTCTTTGTTTAAATACAAACATCTGGAAGTCCAAATTTCCCAATGCCTCATTATAGAGTGGCAAAAGATATAAATACATAGAATTTGGAAGATGCGTGAAAAAATTATCATTTTCATTTGTAAACTTTGATAAAAATTAATTTATATAAATGCCTTTTATCTATAGTTATTATACGCACAGAGTAGCAAATATAATTAATATATACACAAAGTAATAAATAGAGTTATTAGATCCACAAAGAAATAAATAAAGTTATTAGATACACAATATAATAAATAAAGTTATTAGATACACAAAGTAATAAATAAAGATATTAGATACACAAAGTAATAAGTAAAGTTGTTATATACGAAAGATAGTTTTAGTAAGAAAGAAGAGGAACATAAAGTTCATCATTTTGAATAAATAAATCGTACAGTTATTTATTTTTTTATTCCAAATCCCTTAAAAGGGATTTATAAAAGCAACTAATTTTAGAAACCACAAAAAGAAGAAAGTAGATCAATGCACATACGCTATATATATTTGCATTGAATGAAGCCAGCCTCTGATAAATCAATTAAATTAAACTTATCGACTGTGTAACCAGAAAGCCCGATATTGGAAATTCACGAAACTAGTCATACGAATTGTTCAAGTAAAAATATATTTATTACGAATTCGTAATATTGTTTCGCCAAATATTTACTATTTCGTATTAAGGAAAAAAACTTAGAGATATTTTATTGGAAAATGAATGGATGCTTGGTTAACAACTCCTGAACTTCGTAGCCCCCCCCCCTATAACAACTTATCGACAAATTCGAAAATAAACGTGGAAAAAAATAAGAATGGAAGTGTTAAAGCGAAATTTATATAACAGCTTGAGGTTTAAAATATTTATAATCAGTTTTTAGGTATTAGTGTAGCTTCAGTGGAATGATAACAAATTAAAATCTCTAAAGATTTGATCTGATAAATCAAAGATTTGCCTAAATCAAACACAATTTATTAAGAGAGAAAAAATAAAACACGTAATGAAATATTTTGAGTTATAATGAACAACTTGTTAATACAAGTATGGTTATTATAGGACCTGAGACGGACATTTAACCTCGGTCACCAGAACAGAAAATCTGAACACGACTCTAAAAATTAAAAAAAAAAAATTGCAAATATAATTACACGTATTAATACCATGTTAAAAATATATATGTTTATAAATGTCTACTATGTCTATATAAATGCTTATAAAAATGTCATATACATGTCTACCATGTCTATATAAATATTATATAGATGTC
>JAOUZG010025578.1:6109590-6130386 GCA_026289955.1 Argiope argentata
ATAGGTAAATATAAGTGTATATAAAAATAATAATGTTTTTTTAAATTTTATTTTCAAATTTTCTAGTTGTCAACAAAGTTTCGGAAATCGACCAATTTTGATTTGAAATAACAGTTATGATGTCATAGTTTTCAGTTTTTCTTTTATAAACGCATCAGCTTCAAAGAAGCATACATAATAATAAAGCAAGGCTGATAAAAGTGGGTCAACTTTTTATAAACGCGTCTGCTATCAAATAAGCACGCGTAATGATAAAGTAATTCTGATAAAAGTAGGTCAACCTTTTAAAAACGCATCTGCTGTTAAAAGCATATGTAATAAAAATGCAATATTGGTAAAAGTAGATCAGCATTTTGAAAACCCATCTGCTGTCAAAGAAACATGCGTAATAATAACGCAATACTGGTAAAAGCAGGTAAAAATATTTTTACCCACACATTTCGGAGAAATAAAACCTCCTAACCAAAACAATATCACGTACTCATATGATAATGGATAATATCTCCATTCAACTATAATCGAATTAAAACGATAGAATATTTCTTCTAAAATTCTTAACCTGAATTATTTCATAATTAGATTTTGAATTTTTATTATCAAAACATTAAGAGCTAAGACTATGGTAAAATTACATAAAATAACTGGGGTTGAAAATCCGATGCTTTTAAAATTCATTTTATGGTTTTAAGAATATGCGAGCAAAATTTAACAATAACTTCTCTACCTTGGTAAGCCAAGTATTGGGAAAGCGAAAATCTTTGTTGTAACTAAAATAATATAACAGCCACCTTCATGGAATACAATAAACCAATTTTTCTTTGATATGTATTTGGACAATCATTATGTTTTCCTATAATGTTCGTGAGTGTACAGAAAGCAGTACAGTGAGTAGGAATAAAGCCATTTTCTTAGATATTTATTAATGCGTGCGAGGACTTTATCTGAAAGGATTTTACCGTGAAGTGCGATTTCATTTCGATTTATCAGAAAATGTATTGTAAACTTAGTTTACCTTACACGAATTGTCCATTTGTTGAACTTGCATGAGTGTTCCATTTATTCTTTTATGTAGTTCGATACGCGTAACTTTTCACTGTTGTTCATGGTCCTAATAGTTCTCCTAAAGATTTTCTATATCATGATATAATGAACGAAGGCTAAAGATTCAACCCAAACAATGAAATTGAAAACAAGCAGTTTCCTATAAAAATTTTTAAAAATGATAATTTGAAGTCTCTGAGCAATGCCTTCAGGATTCAATGTCTTCTTAAGTCATCTTCTACCGTTTCATCGGTTTTACCAATAAAGTTTTGTATAATTCATCCTTTGATCTTTTGGCCATTCTGTTTTGAGTTCATTTTCGATAAATCGATATTATCTTCAATCGATGTCTAGACAAACCCTTCAGAATACTCTAAAGATCTGATTAAATATTTTCTTTGAAATAAAACTTGCTCAGAAGTCAAGTCTGCGAAAAGGTATTATTAAGCCTTACAAAGAAAGTGTTTTGAGAAGAGATATAAATTACACAAATGACGAGAAATTTTCTCTTAGGAACAGTTGGCGGTCAATAATTCTTTTTTGGAACACCTAAGTCTTTTATTTATAACCCTTTCGGACCAAATTAGATTGAAGTTCGGTTTGCATCTTAAAACAATGGCAAATATTATTGAAAATCAATATGCTTAAAACACTTATTTGTACCATTAAGTTCTTTAAGTCTTCTTTGAGTCATTGAGTGCGTATAAATTTACAAAAATTGTAATGCGATTTTAAATAATCGAATATTTTTAAATAGCTTAAAGCAAATATATTGAAAGCAATTGAATACATTTTCAAATTATTTTACATAACTATCGTAAAATATTTCGAGTGATAAAAATTGAAATGGAATTTTAACACTGAATTGTACAAAAGGAATCTTTTGGTTATAAATGGCTATTAATTTCTTGAAACTTGAAAAACGAAGAAAAGATTTCAACACATTGGAACTATAACTCTATTATTTTTCAACTGTATTTTCAACTTCTCTATTATTTCTCCACCGTATTTTCATCTTCTCTACTATTTTTCCACTGTATTTTCAAATTCTCTATTATTTTTCCATTGTATTTTCAACTTCTCTATTATTTTTCACTGTATTTTCAACTTTATTTTCTAGCATGGGTAACACGAGTAATACTGTAGTCTATTTTACTATTACTGTATCATTTTTTAAAAAAGAGACATACAGGGATTATAGAAAATGCACATATTGTCAAACATATGCTCCATGAAATAGCAATACAAAGTATAATTTTTTAAGATATAAATCTGTGCTATATTCATGCATTAATCTATTGAATATAATTCTGGGGCTACGGACTTCACCGCATTTACCATAAGTACATTAAAAAATTCTACTGGTGTATTAAGACAACTAATCTAAAACAACTATTCTATGCACAGTAAAGAAAAATTAAGAATCCTTTCTTTAGGTTCTAATGCCGTAAAACTTAAATTCTACTTGTGTGTTAAGATAATTTTTAGAAAGTAATTATTTCGTGATTAAGAAAAAAAAACTTCTTAGGTTCGAAACAGTAATAACATAAAAATTGTACTTTTATTTCAAGACAATTCATCAAAAATAATTATTTCATTCTTTTTTTTAAAAAAAATTAAGCATCCTTCTCTTTTTTTAGGTTTTGAGGTCATAAAAGAAAAATTCTAATCGTGTATCACCACAACTCATCTAAAACCATCAATCCCTGCACACAAAAGAGAATCCAACTTTTCTTTTCAGGTTCTAAAGTCATAATATAAAATTTCAACTCTGACATTAAGGCAATTCATCATAATAACTCATCTAAAATATCATTCCGTGTACGATAATAATATTAATAATAATTCTCCTTTTTTAAGGTTATAAGGTAAAAGCAGAACTCTTCTACTCGTGTATTAAAAAAAACTCATCTAAACCCATCAATCCATGCACAAAAAAGAATACAACCTTTTTTATCAGGTTATAAATCATAATATAAAATTTCAACTCTGACATTAAGGAAATTCCTCATAATAACTCATCTAAAACATCATTCCATGTACGATAAGAATATTAATAATAATTTTCTTTTTTTAAGGTTTTAGAGTAAAAGCAGAAATGTTCTACTCATGCATTAAAAAAAACTCATCTAAAGTCGTCAATCCTTGCAAAAAAAGAAAAAAAAATCCAACTTTTTTTTCAGGTTCTAAAGTCATATTATAAAATTTCAACTATGGCATTAAGACAATTCATCATAATAACTCATCTAAAATAATCATTCCGTGTACAATAATATTATTAATAATAATTATCTTTTTTTAAGGTTATAAGGAAAAAGCAGATATATTCTACTCGTGTATTTAAAAAAAAACTCATCTAAACCAATTATTTCGAGGACAAAATCTAAGTATTCTTTATTTTAGTTGTTTTCTTTCTATCCTTGCGATATTGTATAATATTGTTGAATATTGTTAATACAATAAAGAATAACATTGTTCGACGTTCTATGCTGTATGATTATTTCAATATATTCCCTCTAAAAGAAACGAAGATATCTCCTTTCATTTCCAAAAGGAATACAGAAATAAATCAGAAAGAGATCTGCAGACATATTTTACTGAGTCGGGAGTCATATTATATGGATATATGTAATTTTACTAAAAAATATTTTTGTCACACATGAATAATTGTAAGTCAATTTTACATGATGCTTCACCATTTTGATGTTATCTTTTAGGTGCTATGACGGCGCATTTCCAACTCGATGAAAAATGGATAAAATAAAAGAATGCGGCCATTGGAAGGTCATCTTTCATGGTACCCTGAAAGGTAAACTCTAATCCAATGAAAATAGTTTATTAAACTCGTAGTTCTATGAAAAATTTGAATTTTTATTATTTTAAATGGAAAATTATTTTTATATTTATACGGATAATATAATATTGAAATTAGCTCCACATTAACTTTGAAATTCAAAAACGACCAAGAGAAAACTAATATAATATTCATATTAGTTTAAAATTCTTATTAAAATTTCTTACTTTAGCAATACTTGAATTTATAAAGGAAAACTACATGAAAGGAAGCTTGAAATGCTTTTTATTAAAAATAAAGGGTTTCACATAATATTTTTAATAAGACTATTAAGAATATTTCCTTTTTCCTTTAAATTTTTAAACAAAAAACAGAAAGGATTTAGTATAATGTTTGTATTTTCATCAAAAGCAATGTCTTAAAGAATTATGAAAAAAAAACAACCCTTTACTGTATAAAATTAACACATACAAAAAAAACACCTTGATCAATTATATTGAGACTGCAGTTTGAAATATATGACCAAAAATATTTGGTAAATTTATAAAATTGTTTTAATTTTATGAATATGTAATATGAATATCATTTTAAAAATTAAAATTTCTTTGTAGCAAACTTAATTTTAAAGGAGATTCGACTGAAATTCTTAAGTTTTTCCTTTTCCGTATTATTTGAACATTTGCAAAGAAAATTAACTTTTCATAGGAATCATTAATAAAATTGAATTAATTACGTATTGTATTAAAATAATTATTTGTTTATTTGCAAAGAAAATTAACTTTTCATAGGAATCATTAATTAAATTGAATTTAATACGTATTGTATTAAAATAATTATTTGTTTACTTTTATTAATAAGTTTTGTATGAGTTTTCCAACTTGGGAATCTAACAAAAATTTTCTGATGGAAATAGAGTTGGAAAATATTTCTCCCATTCAAATAAAGATAAGGAAAATGAAAAAGTCTATAAAATAAGGACTTTTTTCATAACAAATTCAAACATATAAATTGATCGCCTATTTCAGAATATATTTTTTAGATCTAAGATCAATAAAATAAAAATTATGATTTTTTAAAACTTCTTGAGAAGGAAGAAATTTGAAAAATCAATATAAGAGGATATCGGATACGTAATATAGAATACAATGAAAGTGTATGTTTGATTCATGTATTTTTACACTTAAATAACTATTTACCAAATATTTCTTTTAATTTGCATGCCTTGTACTTTTAATTGATTCAATGCAGTTATTAACAAAAGCGTCATGCTATTTTACAGCTTAAATAACAGTTGATTTCTTCCCGTACTAAATCGTTTTAATTTTTCAGATGGCAGCTTTTTTATCCGCCTTGGCAATTATGATTTTAGGTTTAACCGAATCTGGCAGCAACGATGTATGTAGTTTTAATCGCCTGTGCACCTGTCGGAAATCCCATCATGAAGTCATTTGTCGAGGAGTTCCATTTTCTAAGTTTCCTACTCTGTCAGCAGGAACCATTTATCAGGTAGATTTGACATCCCTTTTCAATGGAGGCTTACAAATGAAATATCTTGGCCATTAAATTTCATCACTCTGTTCTCGCCTTCCAAGAAATTTATCAAGATAATTGACGCCTTGTCCAGCAATGGAAACTTAGTAGCGAATTGTTCCAAAATAACACACTAAAGTTGATATTAGTGTCATTTAAACGTTAACTGAAATCTTGATCAAAGTTAAAGCTCTTAAAAAACTTTCTAATTGGTTGAATAATATAATTAAAATACTTAATTTGTGTTTCAAAATAACACCAAGCAATGTAGTATTGTTGTCTTTCTGTCTTTATTTTTTTTTCTTTCTTAAATTATTATTGGGGGGGGGGGAAATAATGCAAAACTATACCACGAATTGAAATTAAAAAATAATTTCTCTTCTTTTAAGCAGACATTTATATTACCATTTCTGTTAAATTAAAAGTATTACTGCTAAGTTAATTGTTAATTTCTTTTGTTCTCTCAACTATGCTTAACTTTTGATTGCATTTAACAATATGGCTATATATATATGAAAAATTTAATTATTTTTTATTAATTAAAATTTTCCCTAATTTTTACATTATCAAATTAAAAATTTTCTACATTATATAATTTTTACAAGTAATTTACTAATTAAAATTCTTAGTAGTAACTGAAATTAAAATAATGTAATTTCAGATTAATCAGACTTCTTCTGAGTTTTTGCATTAATTTAAAATTCTAAATAAGTTGGGAAATTAATAAATTTTTAAAACAAATTATCAATTTTCACGAATAAATTATTAAGAATAATCGAAGAGTTTAATGAAAGTAAATTTCTCTTTATATATATGTATAAATATGTTGGTTCTCATTGAGACAACACAAAGAAATGTTGAAATTCCTTTTTCCAAGAATTTGTTTATTTTTTTTTACATATTTGTTAATATTCAATAGACATTTTTCACACTATTTTGCAACAATAAGTAATATTTCATTAATTTTCAATTGAGAATAACATGTAAATAATTAATAAGGCCTTTAACCAATTATTGCGATTGTGAAATGCAATTATTGACAATCTCTTCAATGATTCCAATCTTGAAAAGATTTCAATTATTATGTAGACAAAAATGATTGTTGATTTCATGACAGAAAAGTTTAGACATTATTTCAACTCTTTAAGTACAGAAAAACAATTTTTAGTTTTCAAAACTTCTCGGATCTTTTGAATAACCTTGTAGTTCTGAAAAAAAAAAAAAAAACACGATTCAAACATAAAAAACGATTCAAAAACGATTTAAACATAATCATTTAATTTTTTTTTGTTTAAAAACTTTATAACAATTCTTCTTATTATTATTTAGGTTACCTTGATTAAATCTGGAATAGAGGCTCTTCACAACAATTTATTTGAAGGCACAAACGTTGCTTCACTACATTTGATGCAAAACAACATAAAATATATCGCCCCATGGACTTTCAGTGGATTGGAAAATATACTCACAACACTTGACCTGAGTCACAACCAACTGAATCAATTTCCACTTGCCGTCCTCAGTTCTCTAAGCAATCTTCAATGGCTAAATTTGCAAGGCAACCAAATCGACGATGTCCATAACTTCAAGTGGTCACAACTGAACAGTAAAAGCATTCTCAACAGCTTGTTCCTGGGATCTAACCATATCACAACTATACCTGAGGGAACATTTACGAAATTAACCAACCTGAATGTGTTAAACATAGAGGGGAACATAATCCATGATGTGGGAAGTCATTGTTTTCCATCGTCAATCAGATCTCTCTCGCTGTCGAACAATATCCTGAAGAAAGTGCCTCTACATGCAATATATACTCTAAAACACCTACGGTTCTTGTATCTATCAGGAAATCTGTTCCACAAACTGCCCTGTCCATTCCACTTGAGCGTCCCTCATCTTGAAAAGCTGGAACTCAGCAATAACATGTTGACTCATATTCCAGAGTGTGTGTTTAATGGTTCGTTTACGATAAAGGAATTAAACTTGGACTTCAACTTCTTGCGAGGTCTTTCAGCAAGGACTTTCAAAGGTACGAAACTGGAAAGACTGATTTTATCAAATAATCGCATTAGTACTGTGCATTCCGATTCATTTGTGGGAATTGAGACTACGCTGACAACATTGGATTTAAGTTTCAACCTCATGGAAATCTTCCCATCTGCAGTTAACGATCTGAAATCGCTGTTATACTTATCGCTGAAAAGTAATCTTTTGAAACACCTTGGAAAAGGGGATTTGCATGGGTGCCGAAGAAGCCTGGAAGTTTTGGATCTCTCTGGAAATCTATTTCAACAAGTGCCCAAGAAAACCTTGAAGCCGTTAGCTAAACTTTTGAGATTGAGTCTACAAGACAATAGAATCCAAAAGGTATATCGAGATGATTTCGAAGGGTGGGGCCAATCGCTCACCACGTTAAGTTTGGCGAATAATAAAATGACATATTTATCAGGTGGCACTTTTTCACATTTATCAAAACTTAAAGAGTTAAAGCTTTCTTTTAACAATTTAATGTATCTAGATCAGCAGGTATTTTCACCATTACGAAAAACTTTAGAAGTACTGGATTTAACATCTTCCTTCTCCCAATACAATCATCCTGTAGAAACTTTCATAAGTAATTTAGATCGCCTAGAATGGTTACAGATTGATCATAATAATATATCTAAAATGACGGTCTCTGGCTTTCATTCTTTGCCTAAACTCCATCATCTAGATATGAGCAACAATGACTTGGAAGAAATCCCAGTTGATTTCTTTTCCTCATCAAAACATACGTATTTAAGTACCGTCCATATTAGTAATAACGAACTAGAATCTATAAGAAGTAGGACATTTGACAGCATACCCCACTTATCAACAGTTGTTTTATTTGGAAATAGAATATCTATCATTGAAAGCTTTGCGTTTGTTAACTGCTCATATTTACATACAGTGGTTCTTTCTGAAAATGGCCTAACTTCGATTGACCCTTCTTCTTTTATCAACCTCACGCGATTGTCCAATATTTACCTCCAAGACAATAATTTGGTGTCATTTTCATTTGACATCATAAAGGGTGATACTTCACAACTTTATTTGAACTTATCAAACAACGCTTTAAAAGATTTAGAAGGAAGTAATGATACTGAAATTAATTCATTGAAAATCAGGACCTTGGATCTTACAAACAATCGCATATCTGTGATACCAGATTCATTTTTCCTCTCCTGTTCCAAATACCTCCTTCATCTGTTTTTGTCCAAGAACAGGATATCCTATCTTCCTTCTATTATTTCACCAGTGCTGCAAGTGTTGCACTTGTCTTGCAACAATATTAACACCTTGCACGAGTCAAGCTTCGAGTGTTGCAGAACCGTGCAAATACTCATGCTGGATCACAACAACATATCAAACGTTTCTGAAGGCTCTTTCAGGGGTATGGACAGCTTAAGAGTTTTAGATCTCAGTTACAACAGCATCGATCGACTTTCAGAAAGGGCTTTCGTCGATACGCAAATTGAGAAACTAAATCTGTCTAGAAACAATTTCATGACCGTTCCAATAGTCAGCCTAGAGCTTGTAAAAGGTTCGCTCAGACACCTTGATTTATCCTTAAATCAAATAGAAAACATATCTCTGGACAGTTTTACAAGCTTAAATAAACTTCAGGCCTTAAATCTGTCTTCCAACTACATATCCTTCCTTCATGAACAGAGCTTTCATGGCTTGAACTATTTGGTTGAACTGGATCTATCCCACAATCCTCTGCATAAGCTCTTGAATGAAAGTCCTTTGAGTTCTCTGGTAGCCCTGAGGTCACTACATCTGAATAATGCAAGCTTAATATCCGTCTCAACATTGCCATTACCACACCTTAATGCATTGAATTTGAGAGATAACTTCCTGTACAATGTATCCCAGCATGCTTTCGAGAAATCCCGGAATGTTCGACAGTTGGATATGGCGGGAAATTTATTACAGGATGTTCCTATTCATCTATGGCAAAGGACGAGAAGGCTCGTCAGTTTAGATATATCTCGTAATCCAATTGAAGTCTTAGGCGTCAATAGTTTTTCCGGGCTCGAAAAACTTCAACAATTGGATATCAGTGGTTTGTTGCTCAAAAGATTAAATCCAAGGACACTACACGGACTTAAGTAAGTAAACTTTTGTCTCGAATTTTTTCGACTTAGATTTTTTTTTAAATTTCAAATACTAAACACCAGAACCAGGGAAATGTTTTAATGAATGAGTGTATCAGAGATTTTTACTGCTATGCGTTCTGAAAATATAAATACAAACATAAATAAATAAAGAAAAAATCAACTTTATAAACTAAAAAGTTTTTGCAATAATTTTTTGATTTTTTTATAGCATTCAATATAAATGCTGTTGAAAAGAGTTTCACTTTACAACGCATACAAGGGTCATTTAAATATTAATTATCATAATAAAAGCAGTTATTTTATTACATTTTTTTAATTAAAGGATTCAGAATACAAAAACTGAAATAATAAACTTCTAATCTATGAAATATACATAATTAAAATTAATAATTAAATCAATAAAATTTCAATAAAAAGGGGAAATGCTAAAGCTAATTACTTTTTAACCATCTTTTTCAAATTAATTACGTTCATTAAATGCTTATGGTAATGGTTTTCAAACATTATTCAACTCTTTGAAATGGCACCATTATATGATAGTCTCTATTTCCTTAAAATTATTTTAACATCAGCATTTGTGAATGACATATTTGTTATTGAATAAATGTATGCTAATTTCGAACCGGCGTATAGCATAGAGGAAGCACATCTTCTTCGTGATATGTGTGTCTCGGGTTCGATTCCCTGTTAGGGCATGTCTGTTCTTCTATGTAGTATTTGTGAGTTGTGTGAAAGTGCTCCCTGTTAAAAGAAGCCGCCCAAGCGATTGTTATGCGTGTCAACTTCATATGAGTTATAAATCAGACTTCTGCCCTCGGGTGCACAAGGGTGCATACCCTCAGAAACTCTTACACTCTATCTTTTCGTTGTAAAGTAGACAAGAGATCATCATCATGCTAATACGCAGCTTTTATAAATTAAATTAAAGTAGAATCCAGCCAAATACACGTGAACAGTTGTAGTCATGCCGCCATGCTGTTGTCATCTGCATTCAATGAATATCAGACTTTTTTAAACAGACATATATTTGTCTTATGGTTAAGTAATTTATCTTCTAGTAAATTTAAATGACAAATTTAAAAACTTATTATTTCTAAACTAAATACCATTATAATGACTTATCAGCTAGATATTATTCACATAAATTTTACATAACACAGTAAATTTTATTTTTATGACATTTATAAACGAGACGAATTTTTATATTTTCGAGTTTTAACATGTTATTTTTGAGTAGATTATTTTTGCCTTTACTTCATGTGTCCATTTTTAGCTATATGAAAATGTATTCAAAAACTGAAGATTTTTTTTTGTTTGTTTTCCGTCTTTCAAATAGCAATGTTTATTAATAAATTTCGTGCCGTTGTCAAGTGGATAATATTTTCTAGGTAATTAGCTTTCTTTGTTATCTGCTTTTATTCACATAAAATATGTTGTTTGGCATATAATTTGATTAAACTGCTTTTCAGTTTTTTAGCTTATTTTGATGTCATTTAATTAGTTCATATTTGATTATTTTTCAATTGTTAAGATTAAATACTTATAAGGTATTTCCCCGAAAGCCGCGATATCAGGAACTCATTTAAAGTACATTGCAATGTTACTTATTTCATTTCTCACAGAAATAAAATATGCTAATTGCGCACATATGTGCGATTCAGTCCTCAGAGAGCTTTTTCTGTTGCGCTCATGTCTGCAACTCCAAACTCTGGGAAACTTAGTCTTTGGGCACACATGACGTGAGATGTGTTAGACTAATTATCATTTACTAATGCTAATGCTGAGATTGCTAATGATTATTTTATTTTCTAAGATGCAATAAATACAAAATCTCTAAAGCAGATTTTAAATTCCTTGTATTTATATTTTCAGTGCTTTTTAAAATAAGTTTTTAAACTCAAGCTCATTGATTAAAATAATTTTTATAATGTTTTATAAGGTTTCGCGTTATACTTAACCTTCAGATAGTTTGCCAAATGTGAACTTTTTTCAAGCAATAACTCGCCAAATGTGACAATATAGAATTAAATCATTTTTTCCTTCTAACTGTAAATTGTCATTTTAAAAAAATGTTGAGCGTATATATGAGTCATTTGATTTGGATTTTTTTTCAGTTACTGATTTTTAGTTTTATACCAACGATTTAAGAACAAAATTCGTATTTCTATTTTTTTTTTGCTAGATATTTTATAAAAAAAACATGAAAATAAAATTGATTTTTTTACAAAATTTAATGTTTGTAGAATTTTGACTTATCTTTTAAAATCTATTTCTGTTAACACGGTACTGTAAACAAATTTACACTTTTTTCAATAATAACAAGACATATTTGATATAGGATTTAACATTGATAACGTTTAACGTTGGCTTTGCGATATGTCTAATTTGTTTTAGGCCTGGCCCCTTTTAGAAATTTTTTCCGAAAAGATTTTCGGGAAATTTAGTTTCTATTCATCCTTATTTTGTTTAGGATGTTAAGTCATCCAACTAATTTTAAATAAATATGTAAAATGTCATAAATATTTTACATTGTCTCATCTGTTTTTTTCCCTTTCATTTAAGCTTATGGTCAAGCATGTCGTTTCTGTTACAAGCTGACTATAATTCATGGATAATTAGCTTATAATCAAATAATAGAAACAATTTCAGAAAAAGTACAAATGATTTGAAATCGAAAAAACTCAAAATTACGAGCAAATAATTTTGTCAGGGTGTTGTGTTTATATAAACTATATAAAAATAAATGTACCCTTTAATATGTGTGATCTTTATTGATAAAACTAAAATAGACATTTTTATATTCAATTTAATAAAGTTTCATTCTTCAATGAACAATTTTTAGTAGTTTTAGTAGTCTTTGGTACTTCATGTTTTTCATTAACTAAACACTAAACCAAAATGACGAAAATTTTATTTTTCCTTTGTTAGAAAAAAAAATTGCAAAATAAACAAATATGAGTTAAGTACGAAATAAATATAAGAAGTGTTCAACTGCTCCTAACTTTACAACTTTTATCTTTTTTTTGGCCTTCCTTTTAAGTTTTATTTCCTGTATTTTTTTCTAGGGGAGGACAAAAGTTTTCATTGTTTTTCTATTGTTCTTCCTTACAGCGTGAAACTTTCTTGATGCATGCCATACAGTTTCCTCAATACAAATGTTACTTTTGGAAAAGTATTATTTATTATTTTTTGTTTCCACATATTTAAAAAAATAACAACATGTAATTGAGTAAAATTTTAAGTTGAAGATTATTTTATGAAATTTCGAAGAATATCAGCAGAAAAAAAATAGAAATGGAACTATTTGTATTTCAGAGGAACTAAAGCAATATTTTACATTTAATTTTATCTTCCGCAAGCCTAATAAAAACATTTTCCCTGTATTTTGCTGCCCTTAATTTAGTTTTCTTTCTATTGGGAAGCCATTTGAAAAATGATGGCAGTATTTGAGAATGATTTTCAAACAGTTTTACCCGTTATGACAGATGAACAAAAAAATTCCTCACATGTTGAATGTGCAATATCGGTTTGAAACTTAAACAATCATACTAATGATAAGGAAGATCTCGTGTCCACTTTACAACGGAAAGGAGGAGTATTGTTGCTTCTGAGGGTACGGACCCTTGAACACACGAGGACAGAAGTCTGACTTCTAGCTCATATGAAGATGACGCACATCACATTCGCTTTCACAACCTCTTTTTATGGGGGGGAGGGGTATTCTCACACTTCACAGATATAACACAGAAGAATAACCATGACCTGACCGGGACTCGAACCCGAGACGCCCAGATCAGAGGGTGCTTCCTCTGAGCTCGGACGCCGGAAACAGTCATAATAAAATTCATTTTAAAATGCAGAACCTTTAAAATACTGAAATTTATTGGAGTTAAAAATTATAATAGGGGAGAGTATAATAAAATGAAATATTTAGTGTTTTGTGATTTATAAATCCAAGTGAATATAATAAATCAAAAACCAAAATTAAAAATTAAAAATAGCCGAATTTTTTCACATGGTAGTTATATCGAAATTAAAATATGCATGAAATCTTGAATTAAGACTGAAGAGGATTGATTAATCCAAATTAGATACAAATTTAATCTGACTCCATGCAGGGAGTTTGGAAGGAACAACTCTCTTCTTTATATCAAAAATAATGAAGGTCGTGGCACGAACCCGCGACACAAGGGCCAGTAGCCGAGTAAGATGATCATAATACAAAAGTTGACTTCGGTATCGTAGATGTTATCTGGCTAATAAGGCTAAAGCTACAGTACTTCCCTAACAGTGAAACGACGAAGAAGCGAACTATTTTGTATTGAGCCATAAGTTATGGCGAGTTTCTGCTTGCTCGCCAAGTGAGTCTGACGATTTTTGTTTGTTTGCTTGCTTGCTTTACGTCAAGTGAGCCTGACGATTTTCTTGCGGGTAGATAGATTCACGACTAATGCAGAAAATTAAGTTGTCAAGGTCATCAATGTTGTGAAGGAAAGTCGCGGTATGAACCCGTGACGCTAGGGCTAGTAGTCGCGTGATATGACTATAATACAAAAGTCGTCTTCAGTATCGTAGATGTTATTTAGCTTATAAGGCTAACGCTACCAGACAATCAAATAGGGTCATCTGCATGAATGCCTTAAATGATCCCATGACATAAAAAAAGATGAATTCGTGCATTTTTGTGGAATTAATATTCGAAAAAAGGTACTGGGAAAGTCATTTGTAGCACATTGAATTTCCTCCAATTTAGTAAAAGCAGTAAAAATAATGGCTAATATTAGAAAACTTAATACATTATAAAATATAATGAGAATTATGAAGATAATCTTTTGCTTCATCGGTCTTGATCAAAGCAAATAATCATAAAAGACATCGCTTCAAAAAAGGGGAGGGATTTTCTGTATTTTACTTTTATACATGACAGTTTCAATAAATATGTATTTTCTTGCTTATTTCTCTTAAGATTCACAAATTGAATGCATCATCAACTATCTGAAAAAAACTGAAAAATAAATACTCAACTGCATATAGGTTCAGACGTTTCTAGAGATTATTTTAACGCAAATTGATGATAACAAATATTAGACGCTTACTTCAAGATTTTATTTATTTTTTAGAGTAGTTTTCTTCTGAAAACACTTTTGTCCCAACATTTAGAGCGAAAAGTAAATTCAATAATTTTATTTTGCTACATCATCTAACATCTTTATTTCTATACTTTATTCGAAATTTGATCCTTGTCACTTTTTAAGCACTGACGAAATTCTTTATTTGAGGAAAACGCCATATGTTGCGCAATCATGAGGCAAATTGGCTGATCATGAAGGTATATACACGCAATTTGTGGTCAAGAAGAATGTGTGAAATAGCACAATACCATATATAGTATACATCACCTGGCTTTCAAAACTAATCGCAAGACAACCCGGAAAGTTTAATCATTCAAAGTCGTTGAATTATTTTTTCGAGATTAAAATATTCCTTCAAGAGATACAAATAGAATGTGTTGGAACTTCAGAATAACCCATGTATCGATTACAACAAGAAACCTAATCCTTTGGACGTTTTTACATTATGCAATTTATGAACCATTTATCTGAATGTTTATATCGTATAGAAATATGTAGAATACGCTCAAAATATAAGATGAAATATATCTCAAATTCAAAAAAAGAAATTAACCATCGTATCAAAAATTTAAAACCACTCTTCACGAAGGTATAGGCAGGGACCAACTTAGCCTAATTGGGGCCCTCTCTGCTTTACTACTTTAGTAATGAAGAACATTCATTAAAGAAGGAAGTGTAAAATAAATTTGGGGGCCCTCTCTTATGTGGGGACCTTGGGCAGCTGCCCCGCCTGCCTATGCCTTAGTCAGGCCCGGGGTATAGATGCATCCGCCTTAGAGAGTCATCTAAAATTGCAATGCACCATTTTTATAGTAGTTATTAAACCGGCATTTCTTCAATTATTCTAGCAACGGCAGTTTATTTATTTGGAATTTGATGGTTGTCAGTACTTTCAACGTAATGTTTCTTAGTCGAACTTTTAGAACTATTCTTAGAATTTGAAAATTCTAACTTGAGACATTGTTGGTTCACTATAAGTATTGTTGTGATTCAACAATTACCGAATTACTGAAATAATAATTTAAAAAGTCTGTCTCCACAAAAGTTTGCAGAATCTGTATGCAAATTTTTCTAGTGTATAAGTTTGTAATTTGACATTCTTTTATTCATTTGCTTGATATCACTAACTACATATGCAGTGCATATTTTATCTGAAAAAAACACACACACCACGTTTTTGACTAATTGGTATCTTTATCTCCTTTAGTTATAATTAACTGATTTAATTATTAGATTAACTGATATAATTAACTGATATAATTATTTTGGTATTTTTCCGTTTAAACCAGTGTCAGTGAAATATCACCAAAGAAATTTGGTGGAATTCTAAATTATTTGGCGATTTTTCGATGCCACCGGGCTAACAGAAAAGTACCATAATTGTATACTTTTTTTTAAATTTTAATTTCTAGATATCTTTTCAGACTAATGTAAAAACCAACTCGATTAACACGATTACTCAATTTTTATTTAAAAATTCACATTCTGATGAACTTTTATAATTTCTACTAAAATTGTAGATGTATATCGAATTTTATATTCAATAGATTGACAGTCTGTTGATCTATATACTCATGAGAATCGAAGTGATTTACGAGTAACTTGAAAAAGTCAGAAATTATATTAAAAAAACTTATTCTAAGATCTTATCAATAACATTTTCAGGTACTTACGTACTATACCGTCCAACTTTATCACCAAATTTAGAGTCATCGCCAATGAGTTGCTAAACCGCCAATAATGGCAACACGGCAATGGTGTAATCCATTGATCTTTATCGCCACATTTAAATCTGCCGCCTAAAAGTTACTAAACCATTGGCGATCATTGGCGAAGACGATATAATACGTAAGTACCCATTTTCAATTTCTATACAGAATTCTGGATCAAATAGCGTAAAATAAAGATACCCGAAAATTCTACCCTGGTTTGGTCATTCTTTTATAAAACAAACGTTTCCTTTTGTCACTCATAATTCAAAACAATTCTAATTTTGTTGCCAAGAGGGTCTTTCTTCTTTTACTAGCATATCCATATATAGTTATTTCCAAAGAAAGCCATATAAATGTATCATATATTGAAATGCTAAGTATCAGCCTCGAAAGTTGCTAGCATAAAAGAAAAGCATTGAAGTGCCTTTCGGGTGGCTAAATCCACTATATAAAAACATATTCATAAAAAGCCATAATCGTATTCATGCTCAAAATTATTCAAGATTGCTTAATAGTTAAAGTCAAAATACTACACGTTAATATCAATTTAAATTCCTTCCTCATAAATGTAATATCTCACAGAGCCAATTAACTATGTCTTCACAAAGGAAAAACAGATAAGTGAAACTACAAGTCACAAACAGTGGTTATACTTTTCTGAATTATAGTCCCCATTCATAAAACAGTCTCAGAAAAGAATCATCACTTAAGAAGATATTTAATATATTTCAGTATCTTTTTTGTGAAAGAGTATTTTTTAAAAATTTCTATTTTCATACATTCAAAATGTTTCTTTTTGTTATAGGACTGGAATTGAGTTATTAGAATTGGGTTTAAAAGCCCATTGTGTCTTCTTAAAAAAATTGAAATTTTAATTCTACTAAAATATGTTGACAAAACAATTGTTAAAAGTCGCATCGAATTGGTTCAAATTTTAAAATGTTTTTTTCTACAACTTTAAAATTTTTAATGAAATAAAAATTTTAATGAATCATTTTAAATTGATATTGATATTTAAGTTTTGAAATTATTTAATAATATTATTTCCGAAATTCGAAAATGGGTATAATTTCAGTTCGCTAACAACTGAGAAAAGCGATTGCAAATATAAAACAAATATAAAATGTTTACAAATATAAAATGTTTAAGTTGAAGCAAAAGTATTTCAAAATGGTTATGTGCTTAACTTTTAATTTTGTCCTATATACTTCTAAATGTGAAAGGTAAAAATTCTAAAGGACAGCAAACATTTCCATACTCAGCACAATATAACTAAACTAATTAATGGTATGAACAATAAATTATTTTTGTTTAGAGCTTCAAAAAAATGCAAATTTCGACTTTTGTTTTGCTAATTATACTATCGTTTTCTGTATAGACTATTGAAAGTTAAATAATGTTTTAACTTACAGATTTCTGACCACTATCAAAACCGATTCCTACGCTTCTGTAAGGTCCTTCCGTCTACAAGACCTACTGTCCCAAGCTCCAGCTCTACGAAAGGTCACCATCAACGTTGAAGAATCCACTCTGTCGCACCAGGTACAGCGAGCTTTCGGAACCAAGCTCCGAGAGCTTGTCATTACAGGAACAAATTTGCAGAAGATACTTCCAGATGCTTTTTCGGGACTGTCCACCCACGAACTGACCATAAGGATATGCAAAACAATGGTGAACAGGTTTCCTGATGGCCTGCTACGTTATTTGCCTGATGTCCGATATTTGACCTTGGATTTAAGGAATAATCAACTTATAAGCATGGGGCCCGGGGTTTTGGCAGCAGTCACGAGAGATGGCCCAGATGCTTATCAGACACAACATATCACAGGTACGTTTTAAAGACATCGATTTATCATGGTAACAAACCTACCATAGTGAGATAGTTTGGCAAATCATTCATAGATGATGAAATATATAGCCATATAATTCTTTTTCTGGTGGCTTTTAAATATTGAGAAAGAATCTCCTTGCCATACCATGAGGATGGTATGCTTCCAGCATGACGGTTGTATCTCGGCACCCGTATTTGGGGGTAGGCTCCCCCAATTGATGATGGGACGGGCTTCTTACGGGGAGAGTTTTACAGTGACCGGTGACGGTCATTAAGACTCAACCACAGTTCCCGAAAATTGCTGTTGTGACGGTACGATCATTCAGTGCTGATGGTTAATCCGTGTGAATTCGTGGCGGGTCGGAGGGTCTGTTTTATGACTTCCTTCAAGTAGAGACCCCCCTTGAAACGCCTCGAAATGAGGATGGGATACTTGATGGTCGGATCTGGCTACCCTGGTGGATGCACAGATATTTGGGTGTAGGCTCCTCCCATCTATGACAGGACGAATTTCTTACGTGGAAAGTTGTATCGTGGCCGGTGATTATCATTAAGACCCAGCCACAGCTCTCCTACCAATGTTGCTGTTGAGGCATTCCGGTCATTCAACCCTAATGGTTTTAATCTTTGGTCGGAGATTCTGGTATCACTTCCCTCAAATAGAGACCCCCCTAAGGCACCTCGAAATGAGGATGAGATACTTAGTGGTTGGATCTCGCCACCCTGGTGGGTACACTCATATTTGGGGGTAGGATCCACCTATCTATGACGAGACTTACTTCTTACTTGGACAGTTGTACCGTGGACGGTGATAACCATTAGAACTCAGCAACAACTCCCACCAATGTTGCTGTCAAATCATTCTGGTCATTCAACCCTAGTAGTGTGAATATCTTTTTGGAGATTCTGATATGATTTCCCTCAAATAGAGTACCCCTCCCCACCTGAGGCATCTCGAAATGAGGATGAGATACTTAGTGGTTGAATCTCGCCACCCCAGTGGATACACTGATATTTTGGGGTAGGCTCCTCCTTCGATGATGGGACGGATTTCTTACGAAGAGAGTTGTACCGTGGTTGGTGATGACCATTAGGACTCAGCAACAACTCCAACCAGTGTTGCTGTTGAGCCATTCCGTTCATCTAACCATAATGGTTTGAATCTCTAGTTGGAGATTCTGGTATGACTTCTCTCCAATAGAGAAAAACCCCTAAGACACCTCTTACTTGGAGAATTGTACAGTGGCCGGTGAGGACAATTAGGACACAGCATCAGCTCCCCAAAGTGTTGCTGTCGTGGCATTCCGGTCATTCAACCCTGGTGGCTTAAATTTCTGGTCGGAGATTCTAATATGACTTCCCTCAAATAGACAAATGTTTCTGAATAACGGTTACGCAACTAGTTGAATGAGGTACTTTGAAAATTCACTTTATTTCAGGGCTTTCTTCTTTTCTTTTTCTGAGGTTTAATGGTATTTAAATAGGGTTTTTCTCATATGAATTGCTCTTATTATATTTCTAGATTTGAAGTTTTGAGATAGAAAATTTTTAACGTTTAGCCCATGCACAGTTCAAAACTTAATTGCCAAAAATACTCAGTGGATTACCAAAACTTTAAATTTTAATTTTAAAGTAATATAAATATAAAATATTGACGTATATTTAATAAAATGTTTTGATTTTTTTTTCGAAAACACTATAAGGTTTAATAAGCAAACTTATAAAACATTTTATTTTAAAAAAATATTCCACACATCTCAAAAAGTCGGCGTTTTAAGAAAATAAGTAAAGCACATATCGAGATTGTATATGGTTATAAGTTTCGTGCGAAATGATGAATGAATGAGACTAAATTATTATTTTTTTCGTCGATATCTGATAAGTAACCAATATCCTTTTTTAGCTAAATATTTACAGAAAAATGCGAATCCATGAATATTTACTACAAGGTCAAAATTCACAAGTAGTTCGTATAGACTTTTTGGAAACATTTTTTTTTAAAAAAAATGTTCAAACAAATGAGATACGTTTGATAATATAATGTATTTTTACAATTTATAAATTTATTACATCCTCAATTTTCTAAAGTTTAATCTTAGTTTTATTTTTAAAATTGAAACTTTAAACTGTAATACATTGTTTATCATTTCAGAACATGATATTGTTTTAGGAATGGGGTTTTATGACATCAACTAAAACCAATTGGTGAAAATTTAAATTTTATTACTTACACGAGCTTTCCAAAAAGTCAACTTTTATTAATGTGACGGTATCCCATTTAAAAAAGCTCTGATTTTTTTAAAAAAGTTAATGACTGCAGTAAATAAAACCTTGTAAAGTGTCATTTTAAGCACGTGATTTTCTGAAATGAAATAAATAAGAAATGCGATATTTTTTAAAAACCATAAATGCGAGAGTTGGAGAACCATAAACGAAGTTTTTTGGATCGTTTGCAGTACTAAAGTGACTCAATCAATGAATCGATTAAAATGAATAAAAATATAATTTAACTTGAACGAGCACGTGGTGATCGGCCGTTCAAGAAATTTATGTTCTGACATGATACATTGAAATATGCATAGCAGATTTCATTTTAATCTTTTTTTTT